>CM043787.1:1176004-1186004 GCA_023974075.1 Chaenocephalus aceratus | reverse complement strand
GGGGTAGGTTCTGCCAGGTCTTCTGGACTGCACCGGGGGGCATCGGCACATTCCAGTAGGTGGGACATTGTCTGCTCTGATCCACAGCTGCACGTGTCTTCTGTGGTGTAGTTCCACACTGTCGTCAGAGCTTTGCACCTCCCCCGTTCCACACGCAGTCTGTTAAGTGACTTCCAGGTTGTCCAGCCAAGGTCGTGGCCACTAGCGAGGCTTTCCGTTGGTATGAGTCCTCTGTCCAGCCATTCAAGAGCTCGTGTGTCATTTCTTTGCCATTCATCTTCCCAGATGTTGGTCCTTGCTGCTTGTTTGGTTGTCTGGAGGGGCAGGACTGTCTGCACAAACTGGCTCTGGATCGGAGCCTGCGTGGGGGTGCTACGTGGCCATGCAAGGGGTGTCTGATGTCTGTCTCCTGTGTTCTCCGTTCATCTTGAGCGATACCTAGTCGTCTGATGTGCGGGGGAGAGATGCCGGCTATTGCATCGAGGCACGGGACAGGTGTTGTCTTAACGCATCCCGTGATGATGCGGCAGGTGTCATTCAAGGCTGTGTCGACCAGTTTGGTGTGACGTGATCGGCTCCATCTTGAGCAGGCATGCTCTGCTGTAGAGAAACACAGGGCCATGGCAGTTGCACGGATTGTTGGTGGCTCTGCGCCCCACTTGGAGTTCACTAGCTTGTGCAGGATGTTGTTGCGGGTGTTGACCTTGGCTTTGGTGTTCTCCAGGTGTTTCTTGAAGGAGTGTCCTATCCACCAAGATACATGGGATGCGTGTGGTTGGACAGTTTGTGGCCATCCCAGGTGACGCGCAGTTCTTCTTAGCGTCTCGGTTCCTCAGGTGGAAGCTGCATAGTTGGGTTTTTGATGGGTTGGGTTTCAGGTGGTTGTTATTGTAGTAGCTTGACATTTCTTGGAGGGCACTTTCAAGGACAGGCTCAATCTTCTGGAGGTCTACTTGTTGGGTGGTGATGCAGAGGTCATCTGCGTAGATGAAACGCTGGCATTCTGGGGGTAGTGGCTGGTCGTTTGTGGATATGTTGAACAGGAGGGGGGCCAGTACGCTACCTTGCGGGAGGCCGTTCTTTTGGGCTTTCCACTTGCTCCTCTGGTCATTCAACTGGACGTAGAAGTGCCTGTTGTTGAGGAGGCTTTTGATGACTTGACACAGATTCAGGTCACCAGTCATATCCAGTAGTTTCCTGACCATAGTACGGTGTTGGACAGTGTCATAGGCAGCAGAACGATCTGTGAATGCTGCTCCAGTTATTTGTTGTCCTTCAAACCCATCCTCAATGTGTTGGGTGAGGTTGAGTAGCTGTCCAGCACAGGACGGAAACCAGCTTGGTCTTTAGTCAGCTTGGTGTCTATGAGTGGCATGACGCGTTGGAGTAGCAGCCTCTCGTAGAGCTTGTAAGTGATGCAGAGGAGGGAAATGGGTCGGTAGCTCTTTGGGGATGATGGGTCTTTGCCGGGTTTGGGGATTGCAACCACTTTGGCCTTTCTCCAGACAGGAGGGATGGTTTTTTTTGTGCCATACATGTGTTCAGCATCTCCAGGAGCCAGGTATTTGCGTTAGGTCCCAGGTGCTGTATCATTTCTGCCAGTATGTCATCAATCCCTGCTGCTTTTCCGGGTTTCAGCTTACCCATTGCAGTTTGGAGTTATGTCGAAGGGTTTGGTGAGAGGGCTGGCTGGTTGTGGTTGGTCTGATACGACTGTGCGACGGTGTTCTCCTGTGGGTTTCCGGCGGTGTTGGTTACGGCCGTTGGCCACCAGCTGTGATGCAACCGAGTTTGCTGTGACCATTGTGATTATGGGTGGTGTGGTGTGGTCTTCGCCAAGACGGCAGATTGTAGCCCAGGCCTTCCTGCTGTTATTTGTCATATTGGTGTTCTCTATCATTTCCTTCCAGACTTTCCTTCATTCTTCCCCAACTTCACTGATCAGGGTCTCTCCCAGTGCCATGGTGGTAGAGGAGAAAGGGTCCTTATTATTTCCTATTCCTCATAGTAGGCTTTCAGCAGGTCGCTGGATGTTTCTGAGAGCCCAGGGATATACTGTGTCTGGCATCCCTGGGTATGTGACGTGTGGCTGACCTTTTGACCAAGTCTGTGAAGTTGGAGTAGTTATTGTATATCCTGTATCTCCTGTTGGAATGACAACCAGTCGGCTTTCCGTAGGTTGAACCTCCTGCGGAATGGGACGGTGGTTGCTTGGAGAGCGGATCTAACGGTGATGGCATTTGGCCGGTGCTGGGTATGGGGGATAGGGTCCAGGACTTCCTTCTCAGTTCTGGATGCGATGTCACTGCTTACACAGACGAGGTCTGGGTTGTATCCTCGTTTCCACCTGGCGCTGTGGAAGGATTTAGGTAGTTTAGCGTTATGGATTAGAGTCAGGTGCTTGGACTCAAGCCAGGTCTCAACTTCATCTCCATCTTGGTTGTTGTTCTCATAGCCCCATGAAGTACTGTGGGCATTGCTGATATGGAATCTCCTCGTGCATCTTTCTGGTAGTTCTGTGTACAGAAAAGGGGTTGCGGGTGGTTTGGAGACTGATGTGACAGAGACATTTGGGAGGGCAACTGTGATGGTTTCCATGTTTCCTTACGTAGAGTGGGTCCAGACTTCCTCAATCTTGAGGTTTGGTCTGCTGAAAACAACTGATCCATACTGTCTGTGTCGGGTCTCAGCGACCAGTTTCATTCCAGGGATGGTAGGTGGGTGTTGTGCAGGGCCGATGTGGGTTTCCAGCATGCAGAGTATGTCAAAACGATTGGCCATCGTTGCCAGTATCTCTGCCTTGCATCCGGAGAAACCTTCGATGTTGATTGAGACGATTGACAGTACGGGTCCAGAGAGGGGCAGGCATCTGTGACGCTGTCGAGGTCCGGCAGGCATCTTCATCAATTTGATTGCGTAGGTAAGTATACAGAGATTGGCCTACTGGCAGTATCAGATTATATCCTATTGGATGTATATCTCATTCAACCCAGGCTGCACCACGGGGAGGTTTCTGTAAGTTGTGTGTGTGTGTGTGTGTGTGTGTGTGTGTGTGTGTGAGGAAGATATAACTGTTTCTATTAAAGATTTGCATCACTTATAAAAGTGCAGCTGCTGATGTGTGTGATCTGCAGTGACTGGTCTGAGATCAGCTCATACACTCAGCCTTGGGAGAAACTGAACTGCTCTCCTCTTTAGAGGACAGTCTCCAAGAAACACCTGTAGTCCAGTGGCAGGAGACATGCAGGACTCTGGAGAGGAGTCCAGTGGCAGGAGACACGCAGGACTCTGGAGAGGAGTCCAGTGGCAGGAGACACGCAGGACTCTGGAGAGGAGTCCAGTGGCAGGAGACACGCAGGACTCTGGAGAGGAGTCCAGTGGCAGGAGACACGCAGGACTCTGGAGAGGAGTCCAGTGGCAGGAGACACGCAGGACTCTGGAGAGGAGTCCAGTGGCAGGAGACACGCAGGACTCTGGAGAGGAGTCCAGTGGCAGGAGACACGCAGGACTCTGGAGAGGAGTCCAGTGGCAGGAGACACGCAGGACTCTGGAGAGGAGTCCAGTGGCAGGAGACACGCAGGACTCTGGAGAGGAGTCCAGTGGCAGGAGACACGCAGGACTCTGGAGAGGAGTCCAGTGGCAGGAGACACGCAGGACTCTGGAGAGGAGTCCAGTGGCAGGAGACACGCAGGACTCTGGAGAGGAGTTTAGTGGCAGGAGACACGCAGGACTCTGGAGAGGAGTCCAGTGGCAGGAGACACGCAGGACTCTGGAGAGGAGTCCAGTGGCAGGAGACACGCAGGACTCTGGAGAGGAGTCCAGTGGCAGGAGACACGCAGGACTCTGGAGAGGAGTCCAGTGGCAGGAGACACGCAGGACTCTGGAGAGGAGTCCAGTGGCAGGAGACACGCAGGACTCTGGAGAGGAGTCCAGTGGCAGGAGACACGCAGGACTCTGGAGAGGAGTCCAGTGGCAGGAGACACGCAGGACTCTGGAGAGGAGTCCAGTGGCAGGAGACACGCAGGACTCTGGAGAGGAGTCCAGTGGCAGGAGACACGCAGGACTCTGGAGAGGTGTTATGCAGCAGATCATGGCATCAGATGTGTCTGTAACGCAGTTACTGTTGATTACAGTTACTAAGCATGACGTGATGTTGATACTTGCGTTCATTTACGAGCTTTAACTATCTGCATAACAGGAGGACAGAAACATAAATAAAACATCCCTTTACGTTTGCACTACGCTCAAGAGTTCATGGATGAGGAGAGGAGCAGGAATGTCACAGTCTCGGAGCAGAGATAAACTTCTCGCAGCGTACATCGTGCAGGACATGTTGTCGTTTCCGTGGTGCAATCGCCATCTTTCCGAAACATTGAGCAAGATACAGGTAACGGGCAGTCGCCATCAGAAGCTGGACCAGGGTTCTGATGAGACTGAGCTAAAGGAAACATGATGTTCAGACAGAGGTCTGAGATGAAGGATGTGTGCTGATGTCATGAGGTGTACCTTGATGCTGTTATGTGTCATGTGATTCATGGCGCATCTCAGCCAGGTGATGTTACAGTTATCTAAGAGTGGAGCGTATCTAATTACTTTCAGCAGTGAATATTTTAGTAAAGTAAAGCACTACTTTTAAGGTAACTAGTAGCTAGTAGTGTGTAATGCGATTTTATTTGAGTACACCCTAACACTGGGCATGTGACCCTCACCTCACGAGTCCCCCGACGTAGCGCTGCTGTGCGTTCTTCTTCTTTCTATTGTGCAGAGCAGGACTGTAGCGCGGGGCAACCAGCGAGAGGCAACAAGAGGAAGGTTAGTGCTACACATTGTGCACACGCTGCAGACTGAAGGCACACAGGCTGATCTGATTACACCTGCAATAATAATGATGTGTTTTACTTTCTGGATACAAATTGCTATAGCAGGTGGACAAGGGGTCAGCGTCAGGTCGACTGCTTGTCTTTAAAGCATCTGACTAAAAGGATCTTGGAAAATGGAGGGCATTAAAGTGTCATTATCTCGTAGCCATAAGTGGATCTAAAGTGCTAGGCTGGTGCATAAATGTTTGTTTTGATGCTGTTGATCACTGATTGGTTTAAGTGGTTATCTTATTTAATCCACTTCACAAAAGCTTTGACATCAGCCTTCCCACACCTACCACAAATTAGTGTCAGAGCCACAACAGTTTGTGTGCCTGAGTGTTTTTAATGTGGCGGGCTGATTATATGAGTAAAGTAGAGACACTACATACTGATATACACCTGAACATCAGCAGGAGAGGACTCTTTAAAGTAGAGACACTACATACTGATATACACCTGAACATCAGCAGGAGAGGACTCTTTAAAGTAGAGACACTACTGACATACACCTGAACATCAGCAGGAGAGGACTCTTTAAAGTAGATACACTACATACTGATATACACCTGAACATCAACAGGAGAGGACTCTTTAAAGTAGAGACACTACTGACATACACCTGAACATCAACAGGAGAGGACTCTTTAAAGTAGAGACACTACATACTGATATACACCTGAACATCAGCAGGAGAGGACTCTTTAAAGACACCCCTAAATCTAAAGAGACATGGAAAAAGCAGTGGCTCAGATTGTGGTGTGAGGTTAAAATGGTTCCTGTAATGAGGAACTGATGACCATGGTTAGTTTTTATAGTTGTGTCATGACACTTCCGTCTCATGAGTCTGGCTTCCAGCGGCAGCAGCAGCAGCAGCGGCAGCGGCGGCAGCGGCGGCAGCGGCAGCAGCGGCAGCAGCGGCAGCAGCAGCATCAGGCTGTTATCAGTGACCTGCTCTGATGACCCCACAGTTCACAGAGCAGCACACAGCAGATGAGCTGGTGGACAGAGTGAAGCATTAGTCATATGAGAGGCAGATATTCGGTACCGCCCACCCTCAGGCGAGCTGCTAGCTGCCGGCTCAGCCTCTGCATGTGAAGGCAAAGATGAATCAATCTCCAATTGAAAACATTTCAAAGAGTAAAAATGCGTTTTAAACTCATTCTGCTGCCCCGCAGTGGCCAAAGGGGAAGAAAAAAAACGTACATACTGAACATACTGCAGGTACAACATATTTCTCTTCGAGCCCACATAAAGTGAAAATGTTTGTTAAGTTATAAAACATTTGAAGAACGTATGCTCTTAAATAAATAAATTAAAAGTAACAATTAGTAAGCATGTGAAAGCTGCTGAGGGACCTGCAGCCTACATACAGGCTTCTGGAGAAACGGATGACATGTAACAGGCTGACCTCATCAAAATACAAAAAAAGGGTAACTGTATTTCCTAAAAAGACATTTCGAAAGTCTTCTGTCAGCTCAGATTTTATTTCTGCTTTTTTAATCTGTAGTATGCGCTCAAGTGTTTCAGTGTGGGTGTGTAGGCTGCTGCCTGAATATGCTTCATGAAGGGCAGCTTTGAACAACATCTCTGAGCAGAGGACAAATGTTTCACCTAAACATCTTGGTGTCTTCTTTTCTAAGGTCACATTGTTCTGCTACTAAAACATCTTATTGATATGTCCATGTTTGGCTTGTATTCATGTGCATTGCACTTCGTAGAGAGGTAATCAAAAGAAACAGAAAGTAATCAGGTTGACATTCAGATTAGGTTACTTTCCCCCTGCTAACTAGTAATTGTAATAGAATACATTTTTAAAGTAACCATTCCAACCCATAAATACATTTGAAAACAAACACCCGTAGCATGTTGGCCTTTCCTGTTCACTCCTTGTTGAAAGCAATCCTTTCTGACTGAGGAACAGGGCTGCTGGCAGAGGGGAGGCTTTCCTCTCCAGTGGGGGACTTTCCACAGACGGGGAGCGGAGCTGCCACCGTGGAGCATCGGGCCGGCAGCCAAAGGCCACAGTTTACTCCAGGAAACCATCAGCTCCCTCGCTTCAGTTGTAAGAGCAACATTTCTCTCACTCTGACTTTCTGCTGCCTTCTCCTCGTTCTACTTAGGACACAACAACAGTTCCGTAATCAGAGATAAGGTCGCACAGATCTAGTTTATTCTTAGTCATCCATCAACTCCTTAATGGGCTGTGAAATTGTTTAGAACCGTAGTATTCCTGCCTGTACTTGCTGCCCTCAAGTTGCCCCGGTTTCAGCCCGCTCCCCCCGTCCTCCCAGTCCATGTTTTGAATCACTGAAATAGCAAAGAAGGGTTTGCGTGGATAACTGGCTGCACTTTGATTCCAGGCGCCGCCCTGGCACTGCGACACACAGCAGCTGCAGCTTCCAGTCCTCCACCGGTCCTGTGGACTGATGGGATCCGCACAGATCTCCCCTCCTATGTCCACGTACCGTGCAGAAAAGATGCCTTTCAATCTCACAGCGGCCACGTCTTCTTTTATTTGGATCCCAAGAGTCCAATTTAGATCAAAGCACTAAAGAGGGGTGTCGTGTAGCACACACCCAATGGAATCTGTGTTTACCCACTTTTTGATGAGCAGGGTTTGAGTTCCCACTTTTCAGGCTATGACTAGACCTCTGACAGATATAAATAGTGCAGCTATTGTCAGCACATTGCTATGGGCGTTAAGGCATAAACTGACAAGCAGATTATGTTGTAGCTCGCGAGAAGGAACATATTGTTTCGCCACAGAATTGCACCTGATCCCCACAAGTGTTCAGGCGAGCAACCAACCTGGTTGCTCTGGATTCACTTACAGGCTATTTCAGTCTGTGACAGTGTTTGATTCACGACTGGATCTGGGGTGTTTTGGTTCTCTTTATGTTGTGATTTGAGATTTGTATTTTCATTATTAAGCGCTATATCAACAATGCATGAAAGAAAAACACATGGATCAATATTTGTATTAAGTTTACAACTCCTGTGCTGCGAGGCCTGCGGACCGTCGCTCTTCAACAAACTGTGAATTACTTTTATTTCTGGCAGATCGCCAACATAACGGATGGCCTTCACATGTGTGCATCATGTGTGCATCATGTGTGCATCATGTGTGCGACCTGCAGTAATATTGAGCCAATAGAATGCACACTACACTATTAATAGACGTGGAAATTCAATATATTGTACAACCACTTTAGACTATTACTTTTTAACCTCGTTCTCTGATAAATGTTCATGTGCAAGGCCAGCTCAGGCCCTTCAGGGAAACGCAGAAAAGGTGAAACCATCACTTATTAGGCCGAGCCGACCGTCTGCAGCCGTATTCAGTGATGACGTCTGTGTTTTGAGGTGAGCTAAGGTGATGAAAAGATGTCTAAAAGTGGCGACACAGATGTATTATAAGTGTAACAAACTAGTGGTAACGCACATTGATATTTATATCACATTTGTATTGTAGTTTTGCCAGATAAGTGTGTTGTCTCCCAGCGATGGACTAATGCCTGTCGTGTGCACCTGTAGCTTAATATTGAGTTGTGCATGTGTGCTGAATGAAGTATGTCAGGGTGAGCAGAGGTTTCATGGTGAGCAGACTTTTATATTTGTATATTTAATGCAAGTTGTGACTCATACGTTGCAGCAATGGGCTTGTGTTTCTTTATTTTCAGAACAAACAAGTCAAATGAATTGATTGTAAATGCATGTGTAGCACCTCTAGTGCTATATCATACAGAACAGAGGCGCTAACGGCTTCCTAGGGTCCTAAAGTGGTGTGCCGCGAATAACTCTGGGAAGAGTTCGATTTTAGTTGAAGATTTTACAATTTTATTGCCAGCAGTACTCAACAACAACAACAACAACAAGGCCGCGGGTAGTCGTTATCAAGCAGAACCACCGCGCACATGGAGCCGTCAACGAGATGCAGGAGCAGGGCTGAGCTCTGAAGCAGCACATCCCAACATGAGGCCGCTGCTCGGACTAATGACACACACACACACACACACACACACACCCCCCCCCACACACCCCCCCCCACACACCCCCCCCCCCCCCCCCACACACACACACACACACACACACACACACACACACACACACACACACACACACACACACACACACACACACACACACACACACACACACACACACACACACACACACACAGTTTCCATTGCACTTTGGCCAGTAACATCCCAAAACAGATGTTTGTATCACTTCAAAACGGTTGGGCTTATTAAGGATTGTTGCTGTTGTGAATGTGCCTCCTCGTAGCCCTCGTTGGCTCGATAGGTCGATTTAGCCGCAGTTATCGTAGGCCGTCCCCCTGACAGATGGTGTCCAACCAGGTTCTTAAGCACAATGAAAAAACTGAAACGTCGACTTTTATTAAATGTATTGCGTCAACAGATTTCACATAACTGTATTACTGTAGGCTAGTTGAAAGCAATAATATCAAGTTTAAATAAAAAACATTTGGTCCAACTTAATAGTATTGCTATTAACTAACCTAATACATCATGTGAAGGTCCTTTCAGTGCAGTCTCGAGTGGACCAGCAGTAAATATAAATTCAATTCAAACAACCAGATTTATGGAGCTTTAAAAAATACAAATATTTGGGTGGAAAGGTTCACTTGTGAAAGTATGATATGTGTGTAAATGTGAACAGGACACCCGTGTGGTATCAGTGGTAGCTCAGAGAAAACCTAATCTTCTTTTTATTAAAGCATAAACTGAAGACATAAGCGTGACGGTATGCACGCCCCCTCTCCCCGTCCAGAGCTGCTGTCAGACTACAGTCCTTCCACACACACACACACACACACACACACACACACACACACACACACACACACACACACACACACACACACACACACACACACACACACACACACACACACACACACACACACACACACACACACACACACACACACACACACACAGAACTGCTTGCAAGCTGAGTATTGCTATTTCTATTCTTAGATAGATTTCTATCTATCTATGCATTTAAAGAGATGTTGACAGCTGAGAACAGAAAGGATTTAAATCAGTGGCCAAATGCGAATGTATGGAGAGAGAGGCAGTTCAACTTAGAGCAAGAGTTGTATTGCCATGCGA
>CM043787.1:1167500-1175904 GCA_023974075.1 Chaenocephalus aceratus | reverse complement strand
CACACACAGACAGGGTTGGGGACATTCCTGGTGTATTGTGTCAGGATACAAATAGGCGTGCCAGGTCAGGTGGTCCGGGGCATTGTGGCAGAGGGCAGGGCAGGAGATCCATTACTCATTTTCAAATGTTTCTTTTTATATCAACAGTAACAAGTTCATATCCCTGACTCCCCAGTATGTAGATGATGAACTGTTTTATTATTTAGTATTTCGTTTATTGAGCTGATTAGTAATTGAATAGTTTTAATGCATCATTTTGAGAAGATTCCTTAGAAAAAGAAGAAGAAAGTGTGACAGTTACTTACTTCAACAATGTTGAAACAAGTGTTATGGCCTTGGAATATATCAAACTAAAGGCTCAACTGGACTAGAGATAAGACTTTATTATAATTTGCAGATACTATCAGTTCTTCCAGGAGATTGAAGTATTCATATCAGTTTTAAACAAATAGATAGCAGCCCAAGAACATGGGCCATCATTAACCAGAGCTGTGGCCATGTGGGACCCTGCAGGCTGTGCGCTCTGTCACGGTGACCATAGGCTTTCCCACCACGCCGGTGATGTGGTTTGTAATATGCCTTTTTTTAACTGTTAGTTTGAAAGGAACCGTTGGGATTTGGCTGAGAGCCACAGACTGTAGAGGCTGAGAGCCACGACTGTAGAGGCTGAGAGCCACAGACTGTAGAGGCTGAGAGCCACAGACTGTAGAGGATGAGAGCCACAGACTGTAGAGGCTGAGAGCCACGACTGTAACGGGCTGAGAGCACAGCTGTAGAGGCTAGAGCCACAGACTGTAAAGGCTGAGAGCCACAGACTGTAAAGGCCGAGAGCCACAGACTGTAAAGGCCGAGAGCCACAGACTGTATATATAGAGGCCGAGAGCCACAGACTGTAGAGGCCGAGAGCCACAGACTGTATATATAGAGGCCGAGAGCCACAGACTGTAAAGGCTGAGAGCCACAGACTGTAAAGGCCGAGAGCCACAGACTGTAGAGGCCGAGAGCCACAGACTGTAAAGGCCGAGAGCCACAGACTGTATATATAGAGGCTGAGAGCCACAGACTGTAAAGGCTGAGAGCCACAGACTGTATATATAGAGGCCGAGAGCCACAGACTGTAGAGGCTGAGAGCCACAGACTGTAGAGGCCGAGAGCCACAGACTGTAAAGGCTGAGAGCCACAGACTGTAGAGGCTGAGAGCCACAGACTGTATATATAGAGGCTGAGAGCCACAGACTGTAAAGGCTGAGAGCCACAGACTGTATATATAGAGGCCGAGAGCCACAGACTGTAGAGGCTGAGAGCCACAGACTGTAGAGGCCGAGAGCCACAGACTGTAAAGGCCGAGAGCCACAGACTGTAGAGGCTGAGAGCCACAGACTGTAGAGGCTGAGAGCCACAGACTGTAAAGGCCGAGAGCCACAGACTGTAGAGGCTGAGAGCCACAGACTGTAGAGGCCGAGAGCCACAGACTGTAAAGGCCGAGAGCCACAGACTGTATATATGAGGCCGAGAGCCACAGACTGTAGAGGCTGAGAGCCACAGACTGTAAAGGCTGAGAGCCACAGACTGTATTATAGAGGCCGAGAGCCACAGACTGTAGAGGCTGAGAGACACAGACTGTAGAGGCCGAGAGCCACAGACTGTAAAGGCTGAGAGCCACAGACTGTAAAGGCTGAGAGCCACAGAGTAGGCTGAGAGCCACAGACTGTAGAGGCTGAGAGCCACAGACTGTAAAGGCTGAGAGCCACAGACTGTAAAGGCCGAGAGCCACAGACTGTAAAGGCCGAGAGCCACAGACTGTAAAGGCCGAGAGCCACAGACTGTATATATAGAGGCTGAGAGCCACAGACTGTAAGGCTGAGAGCCACAGACTGTAGAGGCTGAGAGCCACAGACTGTATTATAGAGGCCGAGAGCCACAGACTGTAGAGGCTGAGAGCCACAGACTGTAGAGGCTGAGAGCCACAGACTGTATATATAGAGGCTGAGAGCCACAGACTGTAAAGGCTGAGAGCCACAGACTGTATATATAGAGGCTGAGAGCCACAGACTGTAGAGGCCGAGAGCCACAGACTGTAAAGGCCGAGAGCCACAGACTGTAGAGGCTGAGAGCCACAGACTGTAGAGGCTGAGAGCCACAGACTGTATATAAGAGGCCGAGAGCCACAGACTGTATATATAGAGGCCGAGAGCCACAGACTGTAGAGGCCGAGAGCCACAGACTGTAAAGGCTGAGAGCCACAGACTGTATATATAGAGGCCGAGAGCCACAGACTGTAGAGGCTGAGAGCCACAGACTGTATATATAGAGGCCGAGAGCCACAGACTGTAGAGGCTGAGAGCCACAGACTGTATATATAGAGGCCGAGAGCCACAGACTGTAGAGGCCGAGAGCCACAGACTGTAAAGGCTGAGAGCCACAGACTGTATATATAGAGGCCGAGAGCCACAGACTGTAAAGGCTGAGAGCCCACAGACTGTAAAGGCTGAGAGCCACAGGACTGTAGAGGCTGAGAGCCACAGACTGTAGAGGCTGAGAGCCACAGACTGTAAAGGCTGAGAGCCACAGACTGTAAAGGCCGAGAGCCAACAGACTGTAAAGGCCGAGAGCCACAGACTGTAAAGGCCGAGAGCCACAGACTGTAGAGGCCGAGAGCACAGACTGTAAAGGCTGAGAGCCACAGGACTGTAGAGGCTGAGAGCCACAGAATGTATATATAGAGGCCGAGAGCCACAGACTGTAGAGGCTGAGAGCCACAGACTGTAGAGGCTGAGAGCCACAGACTGTATATATAGAGGCCGAGAGCCACAGACTGTAGAGGCTGAGAGCCACAGACTGTAAAGGCTGAGAGCCACAGACTGTATATAGAGGCTGAGAGCCACAGACTGTAGAGGCTGAGAGCCACAGACTATATATAGAGGCTGAGAGCCACAGACTGTAGAGGCTGAGAGCCACAGACTGTAAAGGCCGAGAGCCACAGACTGTAGAGGCTGAGAGCCACAGACTGTATATATAGAGGCTGAGAGCCACAGACTGTAGAGGCCGAGAGCCACAGACTGTAGGGCTGAGAGCCACAGACTGTAGAGGCTGAGAGCCACAGACTGTATATATAGAGGCTGAGAGCCACAGACTGTAGAGGCCGAGAGCCACAGACTGTAGAGGCCGAGAGCCACAGACTGTAGAGGCGCGAGAGCCACAGACTGTATATATAGAGGCCGAGAGCCACAGACTGTAGAGGCCGAGAGCCACAGACTGTAAAGGCTGAGAGCCACAGACTGTATATAGAGGCCGAGAGCCACAGACTGTAGAGGGCTGAGAGCCACAGACTGTATATATAGAGGCCGAGAGCCACAGACTGTAGAGGCTGAGAGCCACAGACTGTATATATAGAGGCCGAGAGCCACAGACTGTAGAGGCTGAGAGCCACAGACTGTATATATAGAGGCCGAGAGCCACAGACTGTAAAGGCGAGAGCCACAGACTGTAGAGGCTGAGAGCCACAGACTGTAGAGGCTGAGAGCCACAGACTGTAGAGGCCGAGAGCCACAGACTGTATATATAGAGGCCGAGAGCCACAGACTGTAGAGCTGAGAGCCACAGACTGTAGAGGCTGAGAGCCACAGACTGTAGAGGCTGAGAGCCACAGACTGTAAAGGCCGAGGAGCCACAGACTGTAGAGCCGAGAGCCACAGACTGTAAGAGGCCGAGAGCCACAGACTGTATATATAGAGGCCCGAGAGCCACAGACTGTAGAGGCCGAGAGCCACAGACTGTAAAGGCTGAGAGCCACAGACTGTATATATAGAGGCCGAGAGCCACAGACTGTAGAGGCTGAGAGCCACAGACTGTATATATAGAGGCTGAGAGCCACAGACTGTAGAGGCTGAGAGCCACAGACTGTAGAGGCCGAGAGCCACAGGACTGTAGAGGCCGAGAGCCACAGACACGGTGGGGAAGTAAACACACATGGAGACATGGACTCTGGTTTGGATGTGTCCATTCTATTGGCTGACAGCAGGAGACGTACGGAGCGTCAGGCTGATTTGCCACAGCTCTGGTTAATGATGGGAACAGCACGTGATGCCTTGTGTGTTGCAAAACACATAGAGGGCTATTTGATCAGAGCATACAGAAGACAGGTACACAGTATGAGGTTTGAGTCTGATAGAGTCTATACATCAGCACTTGTCTTCTATGTGCCAAGTGTTCTAGCTGTTCAAAGGGAGGCTGCGGCCTGGATGCAGCGTTATGTGATGGGGGGGGGGGTTGATGGGGGGCAGCAGAAACCCTGGAGGAGCAGAGGCTGTACATCTGAAGCACACCGCAGGTCTCTGAGCCAATGACTGCCTGCCTCTGCTCAGCATGGCCGCTGCGCCTCACCGGGAGGACACCTTTCATTAGAGGAAGTGTCTCTATGTATCAGGGCGTCAGCGGGACCCTGCTGCTGTGTGCTCGGTCACGCAGCACAGCACTTTAGAAGTGGGAACACATGTGAGGCTGAGGCACTGGAACCTTCTGTGCAGACGCTGTCAGCAGGCGGTGCATCAGCCAGTATGGAGGCCATGGTTGGATGCAGCGTGTCAGGAGCTCTTATTGGTCGGCAGGCGTGCATTCAGGAGAACACACACGTCTCCAAGAGAGACCTCTGAACCAAATGTTCAGCTTTAGGGAATCCTAATGATGATTCATGCTAGAAGTATAAAGACATACATGTACAACAAATACCTTCAATATAAGTACACTGGCTGCCTGACTCTGAAGGAAACACATGGTGTGTTATTGGGTTCCTTCAAACATGAAGTCTGGTGAGAGGAACAGGCTCTCGTGTGAACGATCGCCCTGATGTCCCACAGTTTCCCTAGTTACGCATAGCAACAGCTGCTGTGATCCCCCTCTGTGTGCCATGCTCTGCACACCGAACCGGAGCACGATTCAGAACCCTGCCGTGGCTCAAGTGAAACCATTATATTACAACATCGGAGTGCACACAGCAAATAACGCATCTTTTGATGATTAACACCCATTTTAGCCAATCATCATTCTTCGTTTCATCTTCCTTGGTGATCATTTCACTTCCTAACTATATCAGATACACTTCCCTCATAACAGCTCTGGGTGCTTTTGATCTTCTCACATCATCCTCTCCCCACCCGGCATCATGACAGACACGTCAGTGAAGGTACTTTCAAACATATCACATGTTCGATCATTGCAGCTCTTAGTTCCAGTGCCCTCCCTCCTCCAGTGGCTGCATGCAGGCATCACACGGTGTGACGGGACTCGCCACGGATCACTCCGCACGCTCTCCCTGAGGTCACCGCCAGCCTTAACGAGCTCATCTCTCCCCCTCCTGCTCTTTAACTCAACTGGAGTGAGATGTCATCGTCTCATCTCGTGACGCGGCATTCAAGAGACGGGAGATGAGGTGAGCATGGTGGCCTGTCACTCAGCGCTCTGATCCGCACTGCCGCCAGCCGGTGGCAACGTGAACCCGTGTGGTGTTTCCATCCCCAGGACCTGCGTGTCTCCATTCAGATAGAACCAGGACCTGCGTGTCTCCATTCAGATAGAACCAGGACCTGCGTGTCTCCATTCAGATAGAACCAGGACCTGCGTGTCTCCATTCAGATAGAACCAGGACCTGCGTTCAGATAGAACAGCAGAGCGCGCCTTGTTCAGCTCATTGTTTAAACAGTTCATCTAAAAAAGATCATTCGGTGAAATGTCATCTTCAGAACAATATTCACGTGAGTCCATGAGAACAGCCAGTGGTTCTCAAGCTGTTCTGTCATCCCCACTTTGGACAGGTGGGCCGTGTCAAGCCCAGGTGGGGACAGGTGGGCCTTGTCAAGCCCAGGTGGGGACAGGTGGGCCTTGTCAAGCCCAGGTGGGGACAGGTGGGCCTTGTCAAGCCCAGGTGGGGACAGGTGGGCCGTGTCAAGCCCAGGTGGGGACAGGTGGGCCGTGTCAAGCCCAGGTGGGGACAGGTGGGCCGTGTCAAGCCCAGGTGGGGGACAGGTGGGCCGTGTCAAGCCCAGGTGGGGACAGGTGGGCCTCATCGCTCCAATCAAATGGTAGGCCAAGCTTGAAATGGTCAAATGTATCGTTCTATAACGATATAACAATATATCTATAACAAATAACATCAGTTCAAAAACTGAGAAAATAAAAGTGCAATCCTTGCCTCAAATGGGCTGAGTTCAAACACATAGAAAAAGGGCCTACCATGCAATTGTGTTATCGATGGAAGGCCAAGCTTAAAATTGTCAAATGTATTTAAATAACGTCAAGTTCTACATCTTCTAACAAATAGGCAAGGGTAGAACCGTCCTTCGGGCAGCTGAGCGGAAACGGTGGAAATCCAACACCCTGACAATTTACTATCAATCTCTCCTCTCCTCGTTCTCATCTCAATCTCTCCTCTCCTCGTTCTCATCTCAATCTCTCTCTCCTCGTTCTCATCTCAATCTCTCCTCTCCTCGTTCTCATCTCAATCTCTCCTCTCCTCGTTCTCATCTCAATCTCTCAGGCGAAAAGCACTTTCTTTCAAGATAAGATCCATTCTTCTTATTCCAATCCCAAACATGTTCTATCTTCTCCCCCTCCTCGACCCCCCAGAGCCCCTCCCCAGAGCCCCTCGAGAGCCCCTCCCCAGAGCCCCTCGAGAGCCCCTCCCCAGCCCCTCACTGTTAATGGGAATGTAAGTTTAAGTCAAGTTGGTGAAGATGTCTCTTCGTGTGTTTTGCACATTTGTGTTTGTATATTTGCGTCTCTGCTGACGTTGTAGCACGTCTCTCCTGATGAAATGTGTTAGTTTGTTGCTGCCCGTTTGCATCTGTCTGCCACCGTATAATAAACCTCACATGGGGAGGAACATAGAGTGTTACACAGACATAGCAGTGGCCCATAGGGGGCGATAAGGCGCCACCCTCCCTAAACCACACACATAAACATTATTATTAATAATTATGATAATACTAATCAATTGTATAAATTGTCAATATTTGTGTGTTTAAAATATGGAATGCACACAGAAATATGTGTAAAATATGATTTTACAATTTGTGCTAAATATATGCATTTCCTAGTACCCTGTATGACTGGAGTTCAGTTCTGGGGCGATGGAGACATCGCCCCACGGAGGCGGGTCTCTGTAGCAGGTTAGCCAATTGCTGATTCAAGATATTAACGTTTGTCATCAAATGTAGCCAATCAGTGTCCTCAAAATTAATACGAGAGACGTGATTATTTTATTGCCCCAAGTAAGCAACTGCTGCGCAGCTGGACGACGGCCACAGGACTGCGGTGAGGAAACACAATGAGGAGGGGGGGGATAAAAACAGGCATATGTTATCCAAAATAATGAGGTTTTGTGGGGCTTTCGAGCTGCTTTGCGTGGGCGTGACGGGACTCTTCAGTCACCCTGGCATGTTCAGGGCATTGGTGCATGTAGTCTCCTCCCTGCACACCGTGCTGGAGGAGCACCGGAAGACCGCCACCGTTTCTAAAGGCACGTCAAAGACCTGCACCACATTGATTTTAAGAATAAGAATAATTATTAATCATCTTCAGCTTTTTGTATTACTGTTGATTATACTGTTGTTCTCTAATATATATATATATATATACATATATATATATATACATATATACATTGTTTTAAGTTTTTGTACATAGTCCTCAGTCTCAAATGCTTAAATGTTAATGGAGGCATTCACATTTAAGACTGGTAAAGAGCACTGAACACTCCCGTGTCACAGTGGGGTGCTTGCTGAGATAGATGCATGTGGCACAGCGCGACTGGAGAAGTTTCCACCAGCCCCCACGGAGACATATCTCACTGCAAACAAACCCTTTAGTACTACGTTCATTTACTCAAGTACCGTACTCAAGTATTTTTCTTTCAGGCTTTAAGTATATTAAGCTTACAATGCATTATTTATATTATTCTAAATCTGGCCTTTGTGCAGAATACGTACTTTTATTCTTTGTATTTAAAGTACATTTTGATGCTAATACTTTGTTCTTTTACTTTAAAAGTCAGGACTTTTACTTGCAATGGAGTTTTTTAAATAAATAAATATCCTGATTTTGATTCAATATGTTGCAAGTTAGGAGACGGTATTTAAATCTAACCATTTCCTGGGCTACTTAGTCAACATGTTGTGTAACTTTACCTGGTTTGTTACGGTAATGAGTGCATGATACATTTCCCCATGCAATAGTTCATTCAATCATATTTTCTATTTTGTTACGGATCATTTAAGTAGCTTTGCAGGAAACACCTTTCTAGCACACTTGCTTAAACATACATACAGTACATGTTAAATATGTGACATGTGACCTTTTTCTTTCTGTCTGTGTTGTATCTGTGTTACATTACATGTGTATTTTGTGTTGT
>CM043787.1:952500-1165000 GCA_023974075.1 Chaenocephalus aceratus | reverse complement strand
AGAGAGAGAGAGAGAGAGAGAGAGAGAGAGAGAGTGTGTGAGTGTGAGTGTGAGTGTGTCAGCAGAGCTTCTTCACCTCCAGTTGGCCGGAGTGTGGTAAGACCTCAGACTAAGCTGCTGCTAATAGAAACTCAGCCCCACCTAACACTTGTTCCTCAACAGACATATATTATTACCAAACTATTCATGGATGTAATGCATGCCTTTGAAAGACATGAATAACTGCAGTGGAAGTCATAAACCCAGTAAGTAACCTACAGTTATATGAAGTCTGTTGACACGGTACGTTCATTCATTTCGGAAAATGTTTGTCTTTCTCACATGCCTGCCACGATGGTCCTTCAGAATTGTTTTTTAAACTCTAATCTCACTTTCGCGAAGTTTGCTGGTGACTCTAGATCAGCTGACAATGTATGTGTGTTGATTAAGAGGAAAAGGTGCTTGGTATTTTTATTGTTGTTACTATCAGGAATGTACAGCCAAATCCAGGTCCACCGAGCAGTATTAGTCAAACAGCTACTCCTGCTGATTTGATATCTAGATCTGGGCTAGGTTTAATTCATTTAAATGTGCGTAGTCTGTTACCTAAATTAGATATAGTCCGTATTTGGGCGAGTTCGACTGATGCTGATGTCATTGTCTTATCAGAAACGTGGCTAGATAAATCCATTTTGGCCTCTGACATTTACATAAATGGTTACAGTGTATATCGTACTGACCGGCCTAAAAAAGGTGGTGGCGTTGCCATTTATGTGAAAAATAAGTTTTGTGTAACTAATATGGTTTCCAAATCTGTTAGTAAACAGCTAGAATTTGTAGCCGTGAATATTGAGGTAACAAAGGGTCAACAGCTCATGGTGGTGGGCTGCTACAGGGCCCCTTCGGCTGTCAAGGACTCTTTATCGTCTTTGGCAAAACTGTTATCACACTTTCCTACAAGGTAAATAGTGCTGCTTGGTGATTTTAATTGGGACTGGTTAACTTCTGTGTCAGAGGATTTTAAAAACCTGTGTACCTCTTTGAATTTTACCCAGATTATAGACAGTCCTACTCGCCCAAATATTAAGTCCCCAATAAATCCTCCTTAATTGATCTAATTTTAACAAATGTTTCCACATAAATACTCATCTGTGGGAGTATTTGCTAATGATGTGAGTGACCACTTGTGTTGTAGCCACAATTAGGGACACTAAGGTTAAACCACGTATCACAAAGAGAGACAAAAAACACTTTGTGGAGCAGGGTTTTCTACATGATCTGTTTGATTTTGATTGGGGTAGAATCAATTCTGTGTGCTGATGTAGAAAACTGCATGGTCCTTATTTTTATCTTGGTTTTATGAAAATTATAGATAGACATGCACCTCTGCGTAAATTTAGAGTGAAGGGACGAAACAATCCCTGGTTTTTCTGCTGAGCTGTCTAGTCTCCTTCATGAGAGAAACAATGCTTGGGCTAAGGCTAGGAAATCAGGCTCAGAGGTACAATGGCTGCGTTTAGGCAGCTAAGGAATAGCTTCACATCTCAAATAAAAAGTGCTAAATCAAAGTACTATTTGTCAGTTACCACAGAAAACCTGAATAATCCTAAGGAAATTTTGGAAAGCCATACAATCGATTTCCACCGGTGATATCCCAAATGAGCTACCTCCGTGCCTCACCACAGCATCTGGCTCTATATCAGACAGGGCTACTATGCTAAATTGCTTTAATAAGCATCTTGTGTCTTGTGGCTCTCTGTTTGATTCTGTCACTGACTGTACTTCTGCTTCTGTGAACGCTCCAATCCTTGACTCTGTAACAATGTGGGTCTGGAAAACCCTTTCAGTTTTACTCCTTTAAACTGTTGGTATTGTTCATGAAGCCTTATCCAAGTTAGATCCTAGGAAACCGGCTGGCCCGGACAACTTAGAACCTTTCTTTTTAAAGATAGCTGCAGATTTTATTGCTCCACCTCTTACTTCTCTTTTTAACCTCTCCCTCAGCACGATGCAATTCCAAAGTATGGAAGTCTGCTTATGTATTTCCTTTACTGAAAGGAGGGGAGGCAACTATTTTAATAACTATAGGCCAATCTCTAAGTTGTCAGTTCTGGCTAAGGGCTCGAACGACTTGTGAGTGAACAAGTAAAGGAGTTTTTATGTATAAATGATATCCTGTTCTAAACATCAGTCAGGATTCAGAAAGAAACACAGCACCATCACTGCCACAATGAAAGTGGTGAATGACATTACGAGTATCTTAGATAATAAGCAAAGTTGTGCAGCTCTGTTTATTGACCTTTCCAAGCATTTGACACCGTTGATCATCGCATCTTAAAGCAGAGGCTAACCAGTATAGGCATATCCAGCCTTGGTGGTTTGTAAACTACCTCTCTGAAAGGTCCCAATGTGTTCATTTTGATGGACTGTCTTCTGAATGGTTAAACATTTCTAATGGTGTACCACAAGGTTCTGTTTTAGGACCACTTTTATTCTCCATATATATTAACAGCGTAGGTGATAATGTGGATGAAGCTACTTTACATTATGTGGATGATACTGTGATGTACTGTGCAGGTCCCTCCATTAAAGAGGCTGGTGTTAAATTACAGGCTGTTTTTAACACTATTCAGACTCAGCTCTCTGAACTAAAGCGTCTTTTAAATGTGGATCAAACCAAGGTAATGCTCTTTTCTAAAGCAAAAAAGACACACCAGAGCCTGTTTTAGATATTGTAACTACGCAAGGAACAAAACTTGAAGTTGTTGCCTGTTACAAATACCTTGGTATCTGGCTTGATGATTGTCCTCTCTTTTAAACTTCATGTCAATAACCTGCTTAAAAAGCTGAGGGTTAGGCTAGGTTTTCTTCTACAGGAACAAGTCCTGTTTCTCGCTTGAAGGCCAGGAAAAGGCTCTGTGACCTTTGACCTGTGCTGGACTCTGGTGAATCTGGTCTATATGAATGCACCTGCCAATTACATGGTCAAGTTAGATTGCTGCGTTATCACAGCGCTCTGAGATTTGTCACAAATTGTAAAGCGCTTACACATCACTGTACACTGTATACCAAGGCAGGTTTACCATCACTCTCTGTACGGAGGCTCAGTCACTGGTACACTTTTATTTATAAAGCTATGTTGGGCAAACTCCCGTATTATATCTGTTCTCTGGTAAAAGCAAAAGTTGCGGGCAGCTATTGTCTGAGATCGCAGGATGTGGTCTTGTAGATGTGCCGTGAGTGAGGACTGTCTGAGGTAAGACAGCTTTTATGTGCGCAGCTCCACTTGCTTGGAACAGCCTACAGTCCAAATTGAAATTGAGCAATTGTATTTCTCTGAATGTTTTTAAGGCACGTCTGCACGAGATTGCTTTCTGACACTATGGGTGTTTGTAAGTGTTTGGTGAATATGTAAATATGATGTCCTCTATTGTTTGTTTTTATGTTGTTTTTATGTTTCATGTGGAACTAAATTGATGCAGGTCTCCCTTGTAAAAGAGATCCATGATCTATCTGTCTAAATAAAGGTTTGAAATGAAATGAAATGAAAGTCAACGGTTCAGTTGTTACAGTGTACCTGGCTAGCTTTTGAGTGTTTACAGTGAGAGCAGTTCTGCAGGGAAAGTGGTATAGAGGTAGAGGTATGTGTGAGAGTTGTCCAGCAGTGCCAACTTGTGTTCAAAGTGTGACAGTCGCTCTGACCTCATGAAGTTAGCAGCAACCAGCAGGGCCTCCCGTCTGGCCTCAGCTCTGCATGTGGCCTCAGAGATCTAACTCTTCCCCATGCAGTTCTTAAGTACTGGAGAATTGAACCGTATGACACTAACAGAGATGTCATTTTACCGCAGGGGCGTCAAACCCATTTTAGATCAGGGGCCACATACAGCCAAGTTAGATGTGTGATTGTGAAGTGTGCCGGAAAAGTAAAATAATATCATAATAACCTATAAATAACAACTCCAAATGTTCCACTTTGTTTTAGTGCAAAAGTACATTCTAAAAAAGAAAGAAATTACATTTCTTGAGAGAAATAAGTGCAATTTCAACAATTGCATTTTTTACAACTATTAAGGAAGAAGCATCACGTATCCCCCTGCCTTGTAAACATATACACTTTTATACAAAATACATACAGGTTTGTGAACAATGCATTCATGTCTTGTCTGTAATTGTTACACTTTGTAAATTCAGGATTGGACCCGTATGTTTGACAACCCAACTGTAGTGTGTGTGTGTGTGTGGTGTGTGTGTGTGTGTGTGTGTGTGTGTGTGTGTGGTGTGTGTGTGTGGTGTGTGTGTGTGTGTGTGTGTGTGGTGTGTGTGTGTGTGTGAGTGAATTACATTACATTGCATTTAGCTGAGGCTTTTATCCAAAGCGACTTACAATAAGTACATTCGACCAGGAAGACACAACCTTGAAGAAAACAGAATCATAAAGTACATCAGGCTTCATAGAGCCAAGTATTTCAGTGCTACTCAACTGGCTTTCGATAAGCTAGTCCTTTATTAGTATATAAGTGCTTTGTTAGTAATTCTATCGCTCGAAGGGGAGTCGAAAGAGATGAGTTTTCAGTCTGGAAGGTGTGTGAGCTTTCTGCTGTCCTGATGTCAATGGGAGCTCATTCCACCATCTTGGAGCCAGGATAGCAACCCACGTGTTTCTGCTGATGGGAACTTGGGTCCCCCTCGCAGCGAGGGTGCAGTGAGCCGTTTGGCTGATGCAGAGCGTAGTGCACGTGCTGGGGTGTACGGTTTTAACCATGTCCTGGATGTAGGAAGGGCCAGATCCATTCGCAGCATGGTACGCAAGTACCATTGTCTTGAAGTGGATTCTAGCAGTTACCGGAAGCCAGTGGAGGGAGCGGAGGAGCGGCGTGGTGTGGGGAGAATTTAGGAAGGTTGAAGACCAGGCGAGCCGCTGCATTCTGGATGAGCTGCAGAGGTCAGATGGCACATGCAGGTAGACCAGCCAGGAGGGAGTTGCAGTAGTCTAGGCGTGAGATGACGAGAGCCTGGACCAGAACCTGCGTGGGCTTTCTGGGTCAGCTGGGGACCCATCCTCCTGATGTTGTAAAGCGTGTATCTGCAGCAAGCGGGTTGTAGCAGCGATGTTTGCAGTGAAGGACAGTTTGTTATCTAGGATCACACCCAGATTCCTTGCAGTCTGAGGCCCCGGCCACACGAGGGACGAAAACGGCTAAACGCATAGGATTAACGCAAACACAATCGCAAAAAAAGCTTCCGTCCACACGCAATATTCACCGGATAGTGTCTGCCCACACGAGACCGCTCCGTTTAGCTCCAACCGCTGGAGAAGCTACAGTACATATGCCGAGCCTGTACGTGGCGCTGTAACTCCCTCCACAAAAGCAGCGAAGAAGCATGGTTTGTCATGGTTGCCCTTCTGTTTATTCTCCGCGTGGGGGGCCGAGGGAACCGGACAGTTTTTTCGCCAGTCAACGTGTATATAAAGTTTAAATCTTCCGGACAAAATGATAAAAGTTCCGGTCAAAGGTCTTCTTTGTTATTTATTGAGCTTTAAAACAAATGAATAACGACTCTATATAATATAATAATAAAATACACGGAGCCTCTCTTTTTCCTCCCTCTCTTCGGACAGCGTCAGGGTCTGTCTCATGCAGCAGCTGATCCAGTAACGAGTGACCCCGGCCGACAGTAAAAATAAACATATTTATAACTAGTTTTAGGGAGTTTGAGAGGTGTCTCCGTCCTGTCAGATTAGACTTCACTCGCGTTTATGTCCATATCGAGAGAAAGATAAATAATCTGAATTCAGGGTGCAGTTTACTTTGACGCGGGGTGAGCAGCAGAGGTGGGGAGAGGCGGGGTCTATTGCCTCATCATTATCAGAAAATGATCGTATAGGGCGTACATACGGAGCCGTTGGACCCCCCAGAGCGGTTGCGTATGCCGTTCTATCCACCTTGGGACCCGTTATCGTTTCCCTCGCAGTCGTTTAGTGCCGTATTCGGTCGTCCTCGTGTGGCCGAACGACACAGAACGGTAATGGTAATGGAAACGACCGTCACCAAAGCTTATTGTATTTCTGTAAAGATGAATTGAGCTTTTGATCATTTATTTTATTCATACACATACAACACATTACGACAGTATTAATGATGATATGATACACTTTATTAATCCCCGTGGGGAAATTGTTTCTCTGCATTTGACCCATCCTGTGTTAGTAGCAGTGGGCTGCCATTTTGAAACGGCGCCTGGGGAGCAGTGTGGGGAACGATGCCTTGCTCAGGGACACCTCGGTTAGCACTTGGTTTTTTCTTGGACTTGAACTGGTGACCTTCCAGTTACCAAGCCAAGTCCCTATCTACTTCGCCACCACCGGCCCCCTAACATACATATAATTCAATGATGACAGATCTACTGTGTAATTCACACAAAATCATAGCTATATTAGTACATACAATGTTGCTTAAGAAATGTAAAAGCAACAGCATGTGAACTGAATACACATAATGCTGCACAAAGAAAAAAGAGCACACATTTTAAAAACACATGTTTTTGTAAACATGTTCATTGTTGAAAACATGAGGGCTGATGACGGAACAGAAAAGGTGTATGTTCCCGGTAAAGCCCCCGCACAACTGAACCGATGAC
Source organism: Chaenocephalus aceratus (assembly GCA_023974075.1). Lineage (NCBI taxonomy): Eukaryota > Metazoa > Chordata > Actinopteri > Perciformes > Channichthyidae > Chaenocephalus > Chaenocephalus aceratus. The sequence goes on along the minus strand of CM043787.1, from coordinate 1,158,382 downwards.
GGGTTGTTTACGGTTTGCGGATGTAAGCTATTATTTGGTTATTATCAGTCAGTTCTCTGAGGTGCCCACCCAGAGCGTTCCGTTTTCAGATCTATCCACCTTGGGGACCGTTACCCGTTTGCGGGGTCCGTTTCCTCCGCCGTTCCGTTCCGGCCTTGGACGAAAGGGGCTATACGCGAGAGAAACTATGCAGATACAACCCGTTTCGTCCTCGTGTGAACGGGGTCTTAGCAAGCCCCCAGGAAGTGCGCCGGACTCAGATGAAAATATTCGTGGTGGCCAAACGGCGGTACTACACTTCCGTTTGGTTGCCAGGCCCGGAAACACTTTTTCCCCAGTGACTTACATGGGGAAAGAGTGGTCTGTAAATCGTTGGATAATTTTTTTTAAACTAAATAAACAACCCAGTATGAACACTTGTATAGCCCTTATTAAAAACATTCGGTCCTCCAAGTTGTAAAAATGTGCTAATAAAGTTATTCTGAGAGTTTATTTCCCTCTGCTTATTGCACTGTATATATATATATGGAGGCAAAAAAGTGTTTTAGTCAGCCACCAATTGTGCAAGTTCTCCCACTTAAAAAGATGAGAGAGGCCTGTAATTTTCATCCTAGGTACACTTCAACTATGAGAGACAGCATGGGGGAAAGAATCCAGGATATCACATTGTAGGATTTGTAATGAATTAATTGGTAAATTCCTCGAAACATAAGTATTTGGTCACCTACAAACAAAACAAGATGTCTGGCTCTCACAGACCTGTAACTTCTTCTTTAAGAGCCTCCTCTGTCCTCCACTCGTTAACTGTATTAATGGTACCTGTTTGAACTCGTTATCAGTATAAAAGACACCTGTCCACAACCTCAACCGTCACACTCCAAACTCCACTATGGCCAAGACCAAAGAGCTGTCAAAGGACACCAGAAACTAATGGTAGACCTGCACCAGGCTGGGGAAGACTGAATCTGCAATAGGTAAGCAGCTTGGTGTAAAGAAATCAACTGTGGGAGCAATTATTAGAAAATGGAAGACATACAAGACCACTGATAATCTCCCTCGATCTGGGGCTCCACGCAAGATCTCACCCCCGTGGGGTCAAAATGATCACAAGAACGGTGAGCAAATATCCCAGACCACACGGGGGGACCGAGTCCATGACCTGCAGAGAGCTGGGACCAAAGTAACAAAGGCTACCATCAGTAACACACTACTACGCCGCCAGGGACTCAAATCCTGCAGTGCCAGACGTGTCCCCCCTGCTTAAGCCAGTACATGTCCAGGCCCGTCTGAAGTTTGCTAGAGAGCATGTAGATGATCCAGAAGAGGATTGGGAGAATGTCATCTGGTCAGATGAAACCAAATAGAACTATTTGGTAAAACTCAACTAGACGTGTTTGGAGGAGAAAGAATGCTGAGTTGCATCCAAAGACACCTACTGTGAAACATGGGGGTGGAAACATCGTGCTTTGGGGCTGTTTTTTTCTGCAAAGGGACCAGGACGACTGATCCGTGTAAAGGAAAGAATGAATGGGGCCATGTATCGTGAGATTTTGAGTGACAACCTCCTTCCATCAGCAAGGGCATTGAAGATGAAACGTGGCTGGGTCTTTCAGCATGACAATGATCCAAACACAACACCGCCCGGGCAACGAAGGAGTGGCTTCGTAAGAAGCATTTCAAGGTCCTGCAGTGGCCCTCGCCAGTCTCCAGATCTCAACCCCATAGAAAATCTTTGGAGGGAGTTGTAAGTCCGTGTTGCCCAGCAACAGCCCCAAAACATCACTGCTCTAGAGGAGATCTGCATGGAGGAATGGGCCAAAATACCAGCAACAGTGAAAACTTTGTGAAGACTTACAGAAAACGTTTGACCTCTGTCATTGCCAACAAAGGGTATATAACAAAGTATTGAGATGAACTTTTGTTATTGACCAAATACTTATTTTCCACCATCATTTGCAAATAAATTCTTTAAAAATCAGACAATGTGATTTTCTGGATTTTTCTTCTCATCCTGTCTCTCATAGTTGAGGTATACCTAGGATGAAAATTACAGGCCTCTCATCTTTTGAAGTGGGAGAACTTGCACAATTGATGGCTGACTAAATACTTTTTTGCCCCACTGTATATACAGTTCTTTCATGCTAAATGAAGCTCTGTCACTAGATCCTGTTACAGCGTAATACAAGTACATAACGATTGATGTGTACATTAGCATAATTACTAGCTAGCCGCTAGCTGTTAACTGCCGCCTCGTTAATATGAAATCCATCATAATAACAAATCATTACCATGCTGTCATGAACGCACGGTGCTGTTACGTGTACGCAAATTGACATGCTTGAATGTGAACGAGCATTTTGGTTAAGGTGCGCATGCTCTATGAGCGCACATAGGCTAACGGGTACTTCTCAGGCATGCCGGGTAAATCTGTGACGTTTCAACTCTCTCAAAAGTTGAGCCATTTTAATCATCATGCGCTAATGAGCAAACTCTCAAGGAATGAATGAGGCCCCGCCTCCCACGCTGTATCCAGTTCTTATTATACATCCATGGGTTTTAGATGTAAGGGAGCCTGTTGGCCCTGAGAGGAAAACATGTGCCATCTCATGAGACACTCTCACATCGTTGTTTCCTTGTACAGCCCTGTAATCACACTCTCACATTCACCAGCATGTGTGGGGCACTTCTGTTCCTGCAGGAACTTAGAGAACCCAGATCTAACTTTCCTTTTTAGTTTAAAGGGTTCCATAAACAAAGCCTTCATAAATGTATAAAATCTCCCCATGCTTTGGGACAACTTGCAATCTTTTAAAGGATTAAAGGATTGTCCTTCTTCTTCAGGATCACCTGCAGGATGTGGTTCTTTTGCTGCCAGACAGTGCTGATAGATTATGATCATAACGGCATGCTGTTAGCTGAATTCATCCATTAAGAACTGAACATCTGCCCTGTGTGCAGATGTTGTAAGGCAGCCTGTTTCTCCAATGGAGTAAACACAGATCCATCTCTTCAATGCTTTTCAAATGAACAGCAAGCTAGTGCATTCTTTTATTGACTGACTCCAAAGGTGTTGGTTAAGTTTGTACAAAATGTTATCTAACACAATATTTTAATTATAAAGCTTTATTTGTACAGCACTTTTCATACACCCGGTGCAGCTTGCAGTGCGTTCACAAAATAGAACAGAAACAAGAAATGAATTTCAGGTCAGACGTTCAAACCTTTATGCACACGTATCAGGATAAAACATCCCTTAACATTTGAAGCGACACGAGGAGGTAAAAGGTATGATAATAACAAAAGTACAATCAGATGTTCATGAATCCTCTTGGTAGAGTCAATCAAGAGATCAGATCAAATGAATAAACACAATAACATAGTAAGACCTATCAAATAAATACATTATTTGAACAATAGGAAAAATAATTATAACAATAATAAAGATTAAAAGACCAATTCAAAGCGGATGTCGCAAATACAAATCGAATCCAAAAATATGTCTTTAGTTGTCGTATGAAAATGTACTTAAGGAAACTTTTACAATTTGTAGAACATAAGCAAACAGACGTAACACATGTATTAGAGAGAGACCTTACATTGAATTAAGGATTATGCTCAATAATGCAACTGAGCGGGCGTTCACTATCACTTCTATACAGCGAAGCAGAAGGAGCCGTTGTAATTGTAAAATGCTGCCGCTGCGCCCACAGCCATCTTAGTTTGATTTACTCTGATTTCATCTCAACGACTGTGAAGATGACTTATGGAGAGGGTGGTCCAGCTGCATGGGGTCCTGATGGCGCTGTGTACGACATGATGTTATGACAGCAATCATATTCCGACCATCTCTAAGCGGTGTGACATGGAAATACTCTTGTTTTCTTAGCGACTGTGTGGAACAGGACCAAAACAACTCTTCATGATGCATTTCAAAAACACAAGATCAGAAAGCGGATGACAGAAACACAGCAGTTCAGCTCATTCAATCAGCTGGGACCAGAAGACACATATTACTGAAGGGACAATTAATGAATCTTTTCAGAATCAGAATCAGGTGTATTGCCATTAAACAAACGAGGAATTTGCCTTGGTGTAAAACTGGACTTTAACTAAATGTATTATGTCTACAGAATTCACATAACTTACGTACGTTGAAAGCAGTCATTATTTAGGTGAAATGGGTTGAATGTCATATTATTGCTTCCAAAAGCCCACATTGCAGCCTTGCCTTGCCTTTCCTATTATCAAAAACTATTTCATAAAACTATTATAACATTAAAATATAGAGAAATATTAACATGAAATATAGACAACCAAAATACTTTGTACTGTATAATATGACAACAAATATGTGCAATATTGTTTATGAAAAGTGGAAATCTGTGCAGATATTTAAAGAGGCAGCTCAGGGGAAGAAAGAGCATGACTCTATTGACCTGCAGAGGAGTTGGACCTGGGGGACATGTAGTGTGGACAGAGGTCAAGTATGCTGGCCAGAAGTATGGAGGGACAAGCACACAAGTCTCATGAGGAGAGACATGCATGGTGAACAGCTGACTGCACCCCCACCCAGAAAGCTAATTGCATGATAAAACAACCGATGATGCATTAGTACAGCGTCTCTTCCTCTGAGCTCTCCACATGGCAGCTTGAGATAACTGAATCTAATAAAGCGTGCATCAGGAAGCTGCTCACTTTGCAGCTATGCAGCCGGTTCTCTGGAGGCCATGGAACCTTCACACGGCACATGGTTCAGTCATTACACGAGTAACTCAAAAGGCTTAATGTCATGCGTGATTGACTAACTTTCTAATGTGGCTGCGGTCAGGGAGAACTCGCTGCCAGCTTGTGAGTGTGTTTTTAAAAGCAGCCATTCGTGGATCAGGGTTGGTGAGGATTTCTGAAACAACAGATTATAATATCGCGTGCTGTTCGTAAATGGCAGATCAGGAAACATTTGTACTTTTTTTATCTGTCCAAAATGTGCTTAAAGTTTCTTAGACTTAGCACGTGCCACGGCTGATGGCTTCGTCCTTATCAGCTGGACCTGATGGCTGCAGGCCACACCAAGACTTGAACCAAACAATACAATATACTTCATCCATAATACTTGTAGCTCTTGCATTATTTTCTCAAATTGTATCGAAAAGACATACAAAATAAGGTTGAATATACTATTGCAAAATGTTACAAACTCCATTTAAAAGTGTATCTTTCCACAAACAGGTACATCTCAAATTAGGAAGACTTATTATTACTGTGTACATTGAAAATACTTTGAAGCATTAACTACGCTGAACGGTGCATGGGATATTGAAGCAACCTCTCCAAAGCCACGAGAGACAGACGGGGAGCAGCCAGCTGGCGAGACCGAGCATAAGTGCTGTGCCCGGTGAAAGGTCGCTGACAGCAGAACCAGCTCCGTGCACACACTGCCACACAGCCGGGAGAGACACATCACAGGTACAGGATTACATCATCAGGATATGATACAAACGTATTCCCTTACAGCTACATGAACACATATGTGATCAGATTACTGTTACATCTCTAAACACTGGGATCACTAGCAGGATAACAGTGTTATTAAAACCTAAAGATCATAGTGCCTGTTGTAAAGGATCTCCTCTCTTAGAGCTCTGTTCTGTAGGATAATACTGTGAGAGGGAGTCGATACGTCTCCTGCCTGAATCTGCTTCATGGTGTTCACTTTCACTCAGCAGGTGAACCTGTGTGTTCATACGTCTGTGTGAGAGCTTAACTGTGTGTATTAAACTCAAACGGAGCACTTTCTGTCAGTTCACATTTTATTTCTTATTTATATTTCTAAACGGTGGCATGTGTGTTTGAAAGGCAGGGCTTCATATCCGTAACATCATTTCTGATCCTAAATATCCTGCTTTCTGTTTTCCTGAGGTCACAAAGTTCTGTTGTCCGAACACACTCGTGGGTTGGCTGTAGCGCCGTCTGCAGGGCTGGGCCTGCCGCCCGAGGCTCACTGCTTCCTGTCTCGATACGACCACAGATATAGTGTTCCACCTTCCTCCTGAGGTGGAAGCCCTTTGGCTCTTCACCTCTTCATCACTAAAGCTCGTGCTTCAGAATGTGTGTGTATGTTGGGGCGTATGTGTGTAATTGTATTGTAAAGTGATCAGGTTTATATTTGTACTAAGGTTAGATGACTGATTACTTTCTTTTACCCGTCACTTGTTTTTGAAAGTGACCCTCCCAGCCCTGCTCCCTCTCAGTAGGAATCTGTCATTACGTCTTTGAGATCAAGCTTAACGCAGGAATCAGAACGACCTCCTGCTCGCCTGTACACCACACTGTCTCCTGTCCGTGCTGAGTCTTCTGCATTTCATGTGCTGTTGCAGGTGCCTTTGGTGTCCTCCCACTAACGCCACGCTCACTGGGAGCTCTGCAGCACCCTCTGAAGGCCTCAGGTCAGCGGCGGTGGAGAGATGAAGACGTGCTGCCTGATCCTGGCAGCTCTGCTGCTGCCCAGCAGCCACGCAGGTGAGTCAGGACGTCTTCTGGCTGCGGCCACACGAGTCTCATCTCTGCTTTCCAGGGGGTAAAAGTAGAAGTGAGTAAAAGTAGAAGTACTCAGATCTTGTACTTGAGTACAAGTACAAGTACTCAGATCTTGTAGTGAATATAGTACTCTCAGACCTTGTACTTGAGTAAAAGTAGAAGTACTCAGATCTTGTAGTGAAATTATAAGTACTCAGACCTTGTACTTGAGTAAAAGTAGAAGTACGCAGATCTTGTAGTGAAATTATAAGTACTCAGACCTTGTACTTGAGTAAAGTAGAAGTCTCAGATCTTGTAGTGAAATTATAGTACTCAGACCTTGTACTTGGAGTAAGTAGAAGACTCAGATCTTGTACTTGAGTAAAAGTAGAAGTACTCAGATCTTGTAGTGAAATTATAAGTCCAGATATTGTACTTGAGTAAAAGTAGAAGTACTCAGATCTTGTACTGAGTAAAAGTAGAAGTACTCAGATATTGTACTTGAGTAAAAGTAGAAGAACTCAGATCTTGTAGTGAAATTATAAGTACTCAGCCTTGTACTTGAGTAAAATACAAGTACTCAGATCTTGTAGTGAAATTATAAGTACTCAGATCTTGGACTTGAGTAAAAGTAGAAGTACTCAGATCTTGTAGTGAAATTATAAGTACTCAGATCTTGGACTTGAGTAAAAGTAGAAGTACTCAGATCTTGTAGTGAAATTATAAGTACTCAGATCTTGTACTTGAGTAAAAGTAGAAGTACTCAGATATTGTACTTGAGTAAAAGAGAAGTACTCAGACTCTCTTGAGTAAAAGTAGAAGTCACTATCAGATCTTGTAGTAAATTATAAGTACTCAGATCTTGTACTTGAGTAAAAGTAGAAGTACTCAGATATTGTACTTGAGTAAAAGTAAAGTACTACTCAGATCTTGTACTTGAGTAAAAGTAGAAGTACTCAGATCTTGTAGTGGAATTATAAGTACTCAGCTCTTGTACTTGAGTAAAAGTACAAGTACTCAGATCTTGTAGTGAAATTATAAGTACTCAGATCTTGGACTTGAGTAAAAGTAGAAGTACTCAGATCTTGTACTTGAGTAAAAGTAGAAGTACTCAGATCTGTAGTGGAATTATAATACTCAGATCTTGTACTTGAGTAAAAGTACAAGTACTCAGATATTGTAAGTGAAATTATAAGTACTCAGATCTTGTACTTGAGTAAAAGTAGAAGTACTCAGATCTTGTACTTAGTAAAAGTAGAAGTACCAGACTGTAGGAATACTCTGTTTCAGTAAAAGTCCTGCATTCAAAATGTTTCCTCAAGTGAAAGTATAAAAGTATTCTCATCTAAATATAGTGAAAGTAGCGACCGTAAAAGTAGTCGTTGTGCAGATTGGTCCATGTCAGAATAATATATATGATATGTTTTATAATGATTGATCATGAAAGTGTTCTCAAAGCTGGTGAAGGTGCAGCTAGTCTGAAGTACTTTGTAGACTGCAGGGTAGCTGGTGGAGGTGCAACTAGTCTGAAGTACTTTGTAGACTGCAGGGTAGCTGGTGAAGGTGCAGCTAGTCTGAAGTACTTTGTAGACTGCAGGGTAGCTGGTGAAGGTGCAGCTAGTCTGAATGACTTTGTAGACTGCAGGGTAGCTGGTGGATTTACTCCAGGTGGAACTAAAGTCTGATTCAACACTTGATTATATTTCACATCATTCATCCACATCTGTGAAGTAACTAAAGGTATTACATACATGTAGTGGAGTAGAAGTACACCATGTACCTCTGTATTGTTCTGGGGTAGAAGTACACAGTAGCAGCAAATGGAGATAAAGTGCAAGTACCCTCAAATGTCCTTGAGTACAGTACTAGTGGTTTCTAACCTGTTACTTCACACACTGTGAGACATACAGTCAATGTTGACCTCATAGATAAGCTCTCTCTGTGTTCTGCACGTCTCCCTGCCTGCGCTCAGCTCTCTCTGTGTTCTGCACGTCTCCCTGCCTGCGCTCAGCTCTCTCTGTGTTCTGCACGTCTCCCTGCCTGCGCTCAGCCTCTCTCTGTGTTCTGCACGTCTCCCTGCCTGCGCTCAGCTCTCTCTCCGTGTTCTGCACGTCCTCCTGCCTGCGCTCAGCTCTCTCCGTGTTCTGGCACGTCTCCCTGCCTGCGCTCAGCTCTCTCTGTGTTCTGCACGTCTCCCTGCCTGCGCTCAGCTCTCTCTGTGTTCTGCACGTCTCCCTGCCTGCGCTCAGCTCTCTCTGTGTTCTGCACGTCTCCCTGCCTGCGCTCAGCTCTCTTTATCATATCTCCAGCTCGTTACATTGTAATGGACTCATTGCTTCCGTGCAGTGAGTATATCGTATCCCAGGGGTGACGGCCTGTAGCGTCTGCTCTATACGTCAACATGAGCAGCTGTCGAGAACTAATGAGGGATTATTCCCTGAGACCCTGAATGCAGCACAACATGATGGAGATACAGAGGAGCCCGTCATGCTGTTGCCTTCACTGAACAGGTCATTGTGGGACTCTCAGTGCATAAACAAGTCTTTTGGGTCAAGCCTTTATGTCATGAACTGCAGAGGGAATGTCTTCTCCATGTCTCTTCTACATCAACACGTGTCCCCTCTTCTCCATGTCTCTTCTACATCATCATGGTTTCCCTCTTCTTCATGTCTCTTCTACATCAACATGTGTCCCCTCTTCTCCATGTCTCTTCTACATCATCATGTGTCCCCTCTTCTGCATGTCTCTTCTACATCATCATTGTCCCCTCTTCTTCATGTCTTCTACATCAACATGTGCCCCTCTTCTACATCAAACATGTGTCCCTCTTCTTCATGTCTCTCTACATCAACATGTGTCCCTCTTCTTCATGTCTCTCTACATCAACATGTGTCCCCTCTTCTTCATGTCCTTCTACATTCACATCAACAGGTCCCCTCTTTCTTCATGTCTCTTCTACATCAACATGTGTCCCCTCTTCTTCATGTCTCTTCTACACAACACGTGTCCCCTCTTCTCCATGTCTCTTCTACATCATCATGTGTCCCCTCTTCTCATGTCTCTTCTACATCAACATGTGGTCCCCTCTCTCCATGTCTCTCCCTACATCAACATGTGTCCCCTCTTCTCATGTCTCTTCTACATCAACATGTGTCCCCTCTTCTTCATGTCTCTTCTACATCAACATGTGTCCCCTCTTCTTCTAGTCTCTTCTTTATCAACATGTGTCCCCTCTTCTTCATGTCTCTTCTACATCAACATGTGTCCCTCTTCTTCATGTCTCTCTCTACATCAACATGTGTCCCCTCTTCTTCATGTCCCTCTACATCAACATGTGTCCCCTCTCTTCATGTCCTTCTACATCAACATGTGTCCCCTCTTCTTCATGTCTCTCCTACATCAACATGGTCCCCTCTTCTTCATGTCTCTTCTACATCAACATGTGTCCCCTCTTCTTCATGTATTTCTACATCAACATGTGTCCCCTCTTCTCATGGCTCTTCTACATCAACATGTGTCCCCTCTTCTTCATGTCTCTTCTACATCAACATGTGTCCCCTCTTCTTCATGTCTCTTCTACATCAACATGTGTCCCCCTCTTCTCATGTCTCTTCTACATCAACATGTGTCCCCTCTCTTCTTCATGTATTTCTACATCAACATGTGTCCCCTCTTCTTCATGTCTATTCTACATCAACATGTGTCCCCTCTTCTTCATGTCTCTTCTACATCAACACGTGTCCCCTCTTCTTCATGTCTCTTCTACATCAACATGTTCCCCTCTTCTTCATGTCTCTCCTACATCAACATGTGTCCCCTCTTCTTCATGTCTCTTCTTCTACATCAACATGTGTCCCCTCTTCTTCATCAAAGTGTCCCCTCTTCTCATGTCTCTTCTACATCAACATGGTGTCCCCTCTTCTCCATGTCTCTTCTACATCAACATGTGTCCCCTCTTCTTCTTGTCTCTTCTACATCAACATGTGTCCCCTCTTCTTATGTCCTCTTCTACATCAACATGTGTCCCCTCTTCTTCTTGTCTCTTCTACATCAACAGTGTCCCCTCTTCTTCATGTCTCTTCTACATCAACATGTGTCCCCTCTTCTTCGTGTCTCTTCTACATCAAACATGTGTCCCCTCTTCTTCGTGTCTCTTCTACATCAACATGTGTCCCCTCTTCTTCGTGTCTCTTCTACATCAACATGTCAACACGTGTTCCCTCTTCTTCGTGTCTCTTCTTCATCAACACGTGTCCCCTCTTCTTCGTGTCTCTTCTACATCAACATGTGTCCCCTCTTCTTCATGTCTCTTCTACATCAACATGTGTCCCCTCTTCTTCATGTCTCTTCTACATCAACATGTGTCCCCTCTTCTTCATGTCTCTTCTACATCAACATGTGTCCCCTCTTCCTCATGTCTCCTCTACATCAACATGTGTCCCCTCTTCTCATGTCTCTTCTACATCAACATGTGTCCCCTCTTCTCCATGTCTCTTCTTCATCAACATGTGTCCCCTCTTCTTCATGTCTCTTCTACATCAACATGTGTCCCTCCCTCTTCTCCATGTCTCCTCTACATCAACATGTGTCCCCTCTTCTTCATGTCTCTTCTACATCAACATGTGTCCCCTCTTCTTCAGTCTCTTCTACATCAACATGTGTCCCCTCTTCTTCATGTCTCTTCTACATCAAACATGTGTCCCCTCTTCTCATCTCTCTTCTACATCAACATGTGTCCCCTCTTCTTCATGTCTCTTCTACATCAACATGTGTCCCCTCTTCTTCATGTCTCTTCTACATCAACATGTGTCCCCTCTTCTTCATGTCTCTTCTACATCAACATGTGTCCCCTCTTCTTCATGTCTCTTCTACATCAACATGTGTCCCCTCTTCTCATGTCTCTTCTACATCAACATGTGTCCCCTCTTCTTCATGTCTCTCTACATCAACATGTGTCCCCTCTTCTTCATGTCTCTCCTACATCAACATGTGTCCCCTCTTCTTCATGTCTCTTCTACATCAACATGTGTCCCCTCTTCTTCATCAACATGTGTCCCTCTTCTCCATGTCTCTTCTACATCAACACATGTCCCTCTTCTTCATGTCTCTCACATCAACACGTGTCCTCTCTTCTTCATGTCTCCTCTACATCAACATGTGTCCCTCTTCTTCATGTCTCTTCTACATCAACATGTGTCCCCTCTTCTCCATGTCTCCTCTACATCAACATGTGTCCCCTCTTCTTCATGTCTCTTCTACATCAACATGTGTCCCCTCTTCCATGTCTCTTCTTCATCAACATGTGTCCCCTCTTCTCCATGTCTCTTCTACATCAACATGTGTCCCCTCTTCTTCAGTCTCCTCTACACATCACATGTGTCCCCTCTTCTCCTGTCTCTTCTACATCAACATGTGTCCCCTCTTCTACATCAACATGTGTCCCCTCTTCTTCATGTCTCTTCTACATCAACATGTGTCCCCTCTTCTTCATGTCTCTTCTACATCAACATGTGTCCCCTCTTCTTCATGTCTCTTTCTACATCAACATGTGTCCCCTCTTCTTCATCTCTCTTCTACATCAACATGTGTCCCCTCTTCTTTCATTTCTCTTCTACATCAACATGTGTCCCTCGTCTTCATGTCTACATGTCTCTTCTACATCAACATGTGTCCCCCTCTTCTTCATGTCTCTCTTCTACATCAACATTGTGTCCCCCTCTTCTTCATGCTCTCTTCTACAATCAACATGTGTCCCCTCTTCTTCATGTCTCTTCTACATCAACATGTGTCCCCTCTTCTTCATGTCCTCTTCACATCAACATTGTCCCCCTCTTCTTCATGTCTCCTCTACATCAACATGTGTCCCCTCTTCTTCATGTCTCTTCTACATCAACATGTGTCCCCTCTTCTTCATGTCTCTCCTACATCAACATGGTCCCCTCTTCTTCATGTCTCTTCTACATCAACATGTGTCCCCCTCTTCTTCATCAACATGTGTCCCCCTCTTCTCCATGTCTCTTACATCAACATGTGTCCCCTCTTCTCCATGTCTCTTCTACATCAACATGTGTCCCCTCTTCTTCTTGTCTCTTCTACATCAACATGTGTCCCCTCTTTCTTCATGTCTCTTCTACATCAACATGTGTCCCCTCTTCTTCTTGTCTCTTCTACATCAACATGTGTCCCCTCTTCTTCATGTCTCTTCTACATCAACATGTGTCCCCTCTTCTTCGTGTCTCTTCTACATCAACATGTGTCCCCTCTTCTTCGTGTCTCTTCTACATCAACATGTGTCCCCTCTTCTTCGTGTCTCTCTACATCAACATGTCAACACGTGTTCCCTCTCTTCTTCGTGTCTCTTCTTCATCAACACGTGTCCCCTCTTCTTCGTGTCTCTTCTACATCAACATGTGTCCCCTCTTCTTCATGTCTCTTCTACATCAACATGTGTCCCCTCTTCTTCATGTCTCTTCTACATCAACATGTGTCCCCTCTTCTTCATGTCTCTTCTACATCAACATGTGTCCCCTCTCTTCATGTCCTCTTCTACATCAACATGTGTCCCCTCTTCCTCATGTCTCCTCTACATCAACATGTGTCCCTCTTCTTCATGTCTCTTCTACATCAACATGTCCCCTCTTCTCCATGTCTCTTCTCATCAACATGTGTCCCCTCTTCTTCATGTCTCTTCTACATCACATGTGTCCCCTCTTCTCCATGTCTCCTCTACATCAACATGTGTCCCCTCTTCTTCATGCTCTTCTACATCAACATGTGTCCCCTCTTCTTCATGTCTCTTCTACATCAACATGTGTCCCCTCTTCTTCATGTCTCTTCTACATCAACATGTGTCCCCTCTTCTTCATCTCTCTTCTACATCAACATGTGTCCCCTCTTCTTCATGTCTCTTCTACATCAACATGTGTCCCCTCTTCTTCATGTCTCTTCTACATCAACATGTGTCCCCCTTCTTCATGTCTCTTCTACATCAACATGTGTCCCCTCTTCTTCATGTCTCTTCTACATCAAACATGTGTCCCCTCTTCTTCATGTCTCTTCTACATCAACATGTGTCCCCTCTTCTTCATGTCTCTTCTACATCAACATGTGTCCCCTCTTCTTCATGTCTCTTTACATCAACATGTGTCCCCTCTTCTTCATGTCTCTCCTACATCAACATGTGTCCCCTCTTCTCATGTCTCTTCTACATCAACATGTGTCCCCTCTTCTTCATCAACATGTGTCCCCTCTTCTCCATGTCTCTTCTACATCAACATGTGTCCCCTCTTCTCCATGTCTCTTCTACATCAACATGTGTCCCCTCTTCTTCTTGTCTCTTCTACATCAACATGTGTCCCCTCTTCTTCATGTCTCTTCTACATCAACATGTGTCCCCTCTTCTTCTTGTCTCTTCTACATCAACATGTGTCCCCTCTTCTTCATGTCTTCTCTACATCAACATGTGTTCCCCTCTTCTTCGTGTCTCTTCTACATCACAATGGTGTCCCCTCTTCTTCGTGTCTCTTCTACATCAACATTGTGTCCCCTCTTCTCTCGTGTCTCTTCTACATCAACATGTCAACACGTATTCCCTCTTCTTCGTGTCTCTTCTTCATCAACACGTGTCCCCTCTTTCTTCGTGTTCTTCTACATCAACATGGGTCCCCCTCTTCTTCGTGTCTCTTCTACATCAACATGTGTCCCCTCTTCTTCAGGTGTCCTTCTACATCAACATGTGTCCCTCCCTCTTCTCCATGTCTCTCTTCTTCATCAACATGTGTCCCCTCTTCTCCATGTCTCCTCTACATCAACATGTGTCCCCTCTTCTATATCAAGTGTCCTCCTCTATTACATCAACACGTGTCCCCTCTTCTTCTGCTCTTCTACATCAACACGTGTCCCCTCTTCTTCATGTCTCTTCTACATCAACACTGTGTCCCTCTTCTTCATGTCTCCTCTACATCAACATGTGTCCCCTCTTCTTCATGTCTCTTCTACATCAACATGTGTCCCTCTTCTCCATGTCTCCTCTACATCAACATGTGTCCCCTCTTCTTCATGTCTCTTCTACATCAACATGTTCCCCTCTTCTCCATGTCTCTTCTTCATCAACATGTGTCCCCTCTTCTCCATGTCTCTTCTACATCAAACATGTGTCCCCTCTTCTTCATGTCCTCCTCTACATCAACATGTGTCCCCTCTCTTCTCCATGTCTCTTCTACATCAACATGTGGTCCCCCTCTTCTACATCAACATGTGTCCCCTCTTCTTCATGTCTCTTCTACATCAACATGTGTCCCCTCTGTGGACAGACACTCTGAAAGTTTCAGGAACAAAGATTCTCTCTCTTTTTGATCCGTTTCTATAAAAACCTGTTGTGTGTGTGTGTGTGTGTGTGTGTGTGTGTGTGTGTGTGTGTGTGTGTGTGTGTGTGTGTGTGCTCGCGTCAGAGAGACAGAGAGCTGGCTGCTGTTTAGCTTTCACTGAACTGAACATCAGGACGGGTCATTTAGGGACTCAGAATTCCATAAACAAGGCTTTTGCATATTGTACTGTACATACATGACATTCAAACACATGTGAAAGTATGTTAATATATGCTACTACTACGCACAAACATGGACTTAACACAAATATCTTAATTCTCTGTCACTGTTTTGTTTTGGGTTGTTGTTGTTGTGCAGTTTCCTCCTCTGACTGCACGGAGGCTTATGGAGCTCTAAGAAAATATTTGTTAATTACCATCAACAAAGCCTCTCCATCTGAGAAGGCTTTGTATTGGAGGGCTAGGGGCTTCATCTTAATGAGGGACTCAGGCAGGATTGCAGTTACTTGAGTGGAAGTAAGTCTTGTGAGACATGTTGGTATAAATGAATGTGCTGCTCTCTGGACAACCTGGCATAAACCAACAGTGACTTTACCTCTTCAAATTCATTAGATTACAGTGCTTCCTTTTTGGTTTTGGTTCTTCCATTTTAAAGCTTGTTACTTTTTGGCATAGAGAGCCGAAGTCCCTCCCTTTCCGGTGATCCACCATGGGCCTTATTTTGGAAAAATGATGTATTGAAGTCAAGAGAGAGAAAAATGATCTTTTGATCCCGTTTGAATTGTGCCATGAATTACACATGATGTTTATCTTAAAACATTATTTCTAAGTAAAGAAAGTCACAGTTTGTCGTAAAACTGTGAAGTAACACTTATTTTGTGTGAAACCGCTCAATGAACTACATCTCTGGTCTCGCACAACACACGTCACCATCACCAGAATGAGGCGAAAAGTATTAACGAGGTGGAAAATCATTACACGTCTGGGCATGTTGAGAGCTGCTATTACACAAAAGGGGAGTTAGTCCAACCCAGTCTCACGGCATTTTCGTGTTATAGTTACGACATGTAATCTATTGATTCGTGTTCACCAACACGATTTCCCCATTTTTTTCGTGTTGCCACAGCACGATTTTAAAAGCAATGCATTTCTTCTTGGTAATGTGTTTCGTGCCTGCAGCACGTCTTTTTGTCCGGTCGGGTCGTGGAAGATCGGAAGCTGTGGGGTTCATAAAAACATGTTTCTTACTCAATATCAAGCCACTATTATTGTTTTTATTTTAAATCGTATAATGTCGGATTTCTTTTTTGCCGTCCTATGGTTGAAGCTCGGTAATTGGATGTTTTAGAGCCGCAATGCACGTTGGGAAGCCTGTGTTTATTGCGATATGAAATCCGAAAAACATTTACAAAAAATTAAATAATACTTAATTTCCGAGTGTTCTCTTCCTTTTCCTCTTTGAAAGTCATCACATAACGGCATTGTAATACACGGTTCGGCTGCATTAAATATTACATATCTGCCGTAGTTCTTTATTTAGAGAGCCCTGATGAGAAGACCTTTGGACAAACTGGAAGAAAATGCCGCTGAAACTGAATACGTGATGTGGATCATAAATATATCAACAATTAAACAACATCTTCAATTTCTCTTCACCCAATAACGTCTCCTTGCAGTATCAATATTAATTCGGCTGACTTTTATATTTGATCCAATTGGTAGATAGGTTATATTTACACCATAACGGTGCACAGCTGATAGAAAAGGACTGTTTGATTTTCTTTGAATATAAGAATGTAAATACTGAGTTGAGAGAATAGTCAGGGGATTTGGGTGATGGGAGACACATCTATGGAATCACAATTTCAATAGCTTACCATTAAATCACGGATATACCTTTCTGTCTCTGATGTTTTACAAATCAGATATTAATGTGTAGAAGTAAAGCATGAGAAATAGTATAGCAATATCCTGTAAAATTATGTGAGAACATGAATAAAACTAACACTCTTCAGATGTTATACATACATAAGTGTCCTACACTAATACAAAGTTTTTGTATGCTGTGTGTACCTTATTTGTAACATCTTCAGACCTTTCCAACTCCTCAACAGTTGCCTGTCTTTGACTGTTTGCAGGTGTAGGTTCAAATATAAAAAAAATACATGTGTGAATAACAAAATCCATCCGTCATGAACCCACGCTGGAAACTTCTACTGAAGTATAATTAATTGTGTTAACACTGTAAACTTGACAGTTTTTGTACCCGCACCACCTAGTGGATTAAAGCACCTTATTGCCTTTTTTTGTACATACAAAATAGGGGGAAAGTAGAAGATCATTGATGGAATATAGAATATAAAAAATAATCAAGAATATACTGTAAGTGATCTCTACAATAAAACAGTTTAGTGCAGAAAAACAAAATTAACCTTTATTTAACCTGTTATAGCCCGAGAGACCCCGTTTCGGGGGCCTCTGCAATATCTTGCAGAAAACAGTGTCTGAGGGCATGTTCATTTAATAAACTATGAATGTTTTATATCCATGTAACCGAAGAGAAACTCATCTAACTGATCATTTTTAATCTTTTTTTTTTTTTAATTAAAAAAAAACCCACACAATGCTAACGCTGAGTCTCTGAATTAGCATCAGCGAAAAATGCTAACAGATGACTGCACCGAAATTCACTCACAAAACCTTATTATTTATCTTTGGTGCACATCCAACACACTCGTTTCACATCGTGAGGGGACACAGATCAATGGTTATCCTAATTATCACTCAATCATACGAACTCTCGAAGATAATAACAAGAACACACATCAAAACATATGGAGCTAGTTAGCCAAAAGCGGCAAAATGGCTCACCTGTGTGGTAGTTTGGTCAAAAGTGGTCTTCAATGGCATTAAAACGATAAAAACGATGCTGAAGTTAATCCATAGGTTAATCCAATGTGTCTGTGTCACTTTGAATGATTTCTGATAATCCATGAGCAATAAATCTGCTTTTTCGGTTTTGAGATGTCAGACCAAGACACAGCTTCACTCTGGAGCAAAACTGCTTGCGTGAAGACGCCATTTTTTTTTACATTAACATGAGTGTGTGCGGGACGATTCCCCTTCGATTGTATTGGCTCTAACGGTCAGGAAGAGATGTCACATGTCAAAATCGAACAAGGGGGGCCAGAGATAAGGAAAATCCACCCAAATGGCCCCAGAAGAGTTTTTTTTTTGCTAAATCTGTCTAAAAAAGGTCAAATGTCACTTGTTTTGCATCAATCTTAATACAGGGGTACTTATTATATGTTGTACTTTGGATTCCTAAAGCTTTTAGTCTACTAACCCATCATCCAAGGTTAGTTTTCACTATAAGTACAACATATTCTTTGGACGGACACTATAATTTACAGTATTTTACCATGTTCAATCTGAATTTTCTTTAAAATAAAAACATCTATATTGATTCTGACTTTTCTACATCCAACTCACAGGTTTATCATTACTTTGAGAAAAATGATTATTAATTTAACCCTTTTAGAAGATATGGTCATTTGTTCTGGGAATGTCATTTTCGAGCCTGAGACCTGAAAAACAGGCTTAGGGCTAAACTGGTTGAACATTAAAGAATACTTTAGGTTAAGGTCTTCTTTTAAATAAGAAAAAAGCTTTGGGGGTATCTACAGATAAATATTAAGCCTGACAAACTACTTGTAGGTAATTTTGGAGAATCCAGCTCGAGTGCGCTAGAATTTGAAAATACACAACCGCAAAAAATCTGCCACTTCCTTACAGAGCCCCTCCTCCAACACACACAACGCGCACATGACCAATGAGGGCACGAGATAAGTTTGTGCACAGATGGAAGGCTGACAGGCAGGTACGCCATCCAGTTACTTTAGCCGGGCCGGCTAGATGATTGGTCGTGCTTTTTACAGTACTAAGGCTTCCACAGATGATATTTTTTTATGGATTTTTTGTCAAAGCACTTGACAAAAAGCAACTAGGTTTTCTGTGGTACCTTGTCCTTGCCAACACTAATGTTATCCACAGCATACACAGCGATCACGCAGTTCTTAACGAGAAAACTAGTTGCTAAAACAAAACACGGGAGTGTACCTTGTTAGCTAATGTTATCTAGCTGACATTAACGTTACACATTACACTCGTTTAACACTCACTGAAACCTTGTACAGCCGGTCCCGCATGCTGGCTCATACGGAACCGACTAACTCCCCTTTTTGTGTAATAGCAGCTCTCAACATGCCCAGACGTGTAATGATTTCCACCCTCGTTTAATACTTTTTGCCTCATTTCTGGTGATGGTGACGTGTGTTGTGCGAGACCAGAGATGTAGTTCATTGAGCGGTTTCACACAAAAATACGTGTTACTTCACAGTTTTACGACAAACCTTTTTTTTCTTGACTTAGAAAATTATCTTTTAAATTGACAAACATCATATGTGTAATTCATGGCACAATTCAAACGGGGTCGAAAGATAATTTCTCTCTCGCCGTTGACTACAATACATAATTTTTCGAAATAAGGTCCCATGGTGGATCACCGGAAGGGGAGGGACTTCGGCTCTCTATAGCTGGGACAAGGTTCCATAATAACCTTTCAGCAATGTGTAATTCAAGAGTCTCCCTGGGCAGGCAGTTCTCTGGAAAAAGAAAAGAAAATCCAATATTGGAAAATACAGCCTGCAGCTCTCCACCCTTCTGTGTTTAGCCCCTCCCACCAGAAGAACACAGCTTTTATAGTTACTTTATTTTGTACTTTATTTTAAAACTATTTGGACGTTAAACAGCCAAAATACATCAATGTCACATCAGAAATCAAATTCTGATGATTTAAAGAAAATATAGATACAGTCCTATAGTGACATTAAAGAGGCCCTGTTATGTTATTGGGGTGCTCCCTCTCCTGTAGTGTGTTCTATAGGTCTGTGTGCATGTAAATGTTCTGCAGAGGCTAAAATCCCTGTGTTCCCTCCAGAGGGAGTTTCTGAAGATTAAATACATTTAAATATATTGGTGATCAGTTTACCTGAGTGCTGTCCTCTCATGGATTCTCAAGATATGTATTTGTATTCCATAATATTGAATTTCTCTGACTGAAGCTCTCTTATGATGACTTCAGGCAGTTCCCAACTTATATGCTTTTACTTGCTATGTTACGCTCAGTTATTATCCTTATATTGCCTGTGATTAAAGCAGAAAAAACAGGTGTAATGCTTTGAAGTCTTTATTTTTCTTAATGTATTGTTTGCAATATGATTGTCCCTGACTCACTGTACCTGTGCTGATGGTTTCTGGTGAAGCTCAGGCTCAGTTCTTTGTGTGATCGTAAAACACTCCAGCAACCTGCAGCCACAGATCTCCAAGAACTGAGTTCAGACACTCACACAGAATTGTGCATGAGAATATCTGCTGATGAGGAACTTTTATAGGCTGGATGAAATCGTATGCCTTTGGTATTCATGTTATGTTTGTATAGGTGTGTTCCCCTATATCCATGCTTCAAATGAAGGTACATTGAAATATAAGCAGAACCATGTGGATTAGAAAGTGGTAACACTAGATAAATGACTGCAACAATCACTGCAGAAACGTACAGCAGGTTAAAGCATGATAGGGATCCAGTCTGCTCAATGTGTGTGGATCGTGGGCCTTCACCTCCTCCGTGACCTTCGCTGATGAGGCACCATAATGTGCAACAGCCGTACAAATACATATTTCATGATTGTATAGTTATTCTTCCACTATGTCGCTACATCCAACACTCCCTCAGCACATTCCCGATCAACGTTGCTCCCTGGCTTTTGGCAGCGAGTCAGTTGCATTGTATAGCCTTTGCAGACCATTTACATGCACACTAACCTATATCACATACTACAGGAAAGGAAAAAGAAACCAAAAAGCAGAATAGGGCCTACGATACGATGCGATAATACTTCGTTTTTAGATCGAGTCTGACATGTTTCCATCATCACAGCGTCTCCATTTCCAGCATTAAAAAGGACAAATATTTAAGACAAGAAATAAGGAAACAGACATTTAGCATTGCATCAAGATCACTGAAGAGAAACATGCTCAAGACCCTCTATCGTACATTAGATCAGGGATTTGAATCAGTATTTATTTTGAGATGACTGGTGCACAAAAGAATGCTGCAGGACAACCTCATCAAATGGTGGGACCCTGTATCTCCGATTTGATGGGGAAAACTCATTCTTACTGTTCAGGTCATGGTTGGGGTCAGAGATGATGTTGGTGGTTTAAAAATACCTGTACATGTGGACTAGCCGCCAGTATGTACAGGAACACGAGTCATTGCAGGACAGCAGACACAGCTCCACAGACATTCTGAGTGCTGGAGAGCCAAACAGCCGTCACTCCGTTTGATTGCACGTCAGCAGCCAACACTCTCTGTTAGCCCGCTGGGAAATCAGCCCCACCATTCAGGTCTCTGGCCACTCAATGCCATTGACGGATCCATTAGGTGAGAGGGAGATGAGGTAACCACACACACCTGAGAGCAATACATGAAAGCTCCATTGGACACACTGGATGGTTACACACCGCATCTCAGTTCTGTGCTGACCATAACAGACACAAACCAAATGGGTCCATCAATCACTCTTACTCTGGAATGAGCAGCCTAATAACCGTGTGTGCTATCTTATCCCAATGTAGGTAATAGCTGAACAAGTTATAGTATTTATATAGTATTTACAATGGAAAGAAACACCTTTTCCCTGACACTTCAGGAAAACCAATTTAAAGAAACCTGGAAATTGTTAAGGGACGACCATCACTTGTTCGATCGTGCTTTTGTATAATCCATGCTGGGTTTTGTGTTTGTCTTTTAGCCGTAACACAAACAACCCATGTATACTGCTCTATTTGTTCTTCTACTTATTATTTTTTTGCTCATGTATTTACCTATTTATTGTACGTTGTTTGTGTTTGTACTTTTGGGTCACTAACAAATATTGAGCTTTTAGCTGAGCAAAATGAACGCAAATTAAAAAATTACAAATAAAAGCAAAGTTATAGAGTAGACAAGGAGTGAACCCCTGCTCCCCACCAGAGAAACAACCATCCAGGGTCTGCTGAGCCCCTGGTTCAGGGTCGCCTGCTGCCTGGCTGACAATGCACCCAGCCCCAGTGCCTGTCCCTGTGGTGTGCCCGCAGCGCAGCAGTTATCTCTGGCTGAGCTTGGCACCAGCCACACCTGCTCCACTTCCAGTTCTGGCTCTGGTGAGGGGCTATTGCATGGTGTGTGATTTGGGAGACCCAACCATTAGCTATTTCCCAACCCACACCACAAACAGGTCAGGATATTAGGAAGGGGAATTGCAGGAAAAGGACCATTTCACTTGTCGTAACAATATCTAAATAATTCAGGTGGTAAGTGCAACACTCTGTCTGACCACATCTGAGGCCTGTACTACGAAGCCGGATGTTCTCTTAGCGGCTAACTTCAGGGATAACTCAGGGTTTCCGGTCCTACGACGCTGGTTCTCTTTTTAGCAGGCTTGATCTCCATGGTAACTGATGCTGAGCGGCTAACCTGCCCCGGAGCAGGTTAGGTTGCAGGCTAAGAGCTCAACTCAGTGAAAGCACTGCCTGCTGACCAATCAGAGCTCAGTGTGCGGAGTTTAAAGCGATCAAGTCATATTACAGGGAAAGGAAATACAGAAAAGCTGCCGTCGCAGGAAAGACGGCCGGCAAAGATCACCGACTGTGTGAACGTGAACATTAATAGAATATCACCTCCATCTTCAGAGCAATCTGACTATTATAACATTAGCGTTAAGAAACCTTACTTAAATATCTGCCACAACATAAGTAACCGGATCAGAGTACATTAAGTACAGTCCGCGGCATATCACTTCATAATGTATCATATATCTCCTGATCTGAGTCAGCTGAGCCGTATCTGGCCGTGCAACACTCACAGCGTCACAGACTGGATGCAGAAGTATTATTTTAAGCAACACATAAGTTGACGAAACACTCGAGTCAAATGTAATGAAAGTCAGATGGTGTGTTAGACGGGCAGTGATATCATAAACCTGTTAATGTACGCATTCAAACACTTGTTCTGTTCCCAGCTGTATTCACCTTGCAGGTGCAGCTCTGTGGCTTTGATCCTGATCATGTGTTTAAGTCATGGATGTTTAAAGTTTAACTTCTTCATATGTCTAGTATTAAAGTTCACTTTTCATTCAGGAAGTATGACGCTGCGCTGTCAGTACGCTTCTCCATGTCTGTGATTGGTCGAATGCTCCAGATACCACCCCTTTCATGTGAACGCGCACCTAACTAGATAGGACACGGCTGGCTGGAGCGATCCACTTGATAACCCGTCGTAGGACCGTTTAGCGAGAGCGCGTATGTTTTGGATTAGGCCAACCGGCTAAGTCAAACATATCAGGTTAGGTTGAACCAGCTTCGCAGTACAGGGCTGCAGTCGGATAGTTTAAAAATCAGCTCCTAAGTTCTAACCCTATCGTCTATTCCTTGACCTCTGAGTGAAGCGTCACGGGGTTAAGGGATAGTGGACAGGAGAATTCAAAAGGACTTAGGAGAAGAGACTGCGGTACTTTAGAGAATCGACTGCACTTTCACTATCCGACGTGTTTATGATGCGCCAGCGGACGTCATGAATGTGCGTCTGCTGCTGTGGGGGAAACCATGGAAACCACAGTTTTCTATACAGCGGACTACAACATGGATGTTCAATAAGAACGAGGGACTACTGTAAACTCATCTAGAGACTCTGCACCGTGCTCTGATGCTGCTGCTTTGCTTTCTGAACGTGGACAACAGAGAAACATATTCTTCAGGACCAAAGTTGGAATTGAAATAAAAAAGGAAAGTGAAACTTATGCTCGTCACCCTCTCCCTCCGGTCCACATGAATACAAATGATCCCAATACGTATGATTGTATGAACTAAAGATCTTAAAATCAATACAGATGTATTTATTATAAACGTTAGTCCTTAACATCTATCACTGTGTATATCACCATTCAAACATCTTTTAAAAGTTGAACAAACCCCACACAGCTCAGTAAAGACTGTGAGATGTTGACTTTATTTGATCATTTCAGTAAAACTAACGTTCATATTTCTCTCTTTGATTATAATACTGATGAACGTTCAAAACAAAGCACTTTGGCAACTTACCACCTATGTTTTTAAAAAGCTTAATAAGCACCGTAACTTTCATGATATCATTTCTCCGTCATAATCGGTTGTTTCCGTGAACGGCCGACTGTTGAGTGACGGCAAATGCTGCGGCTGCAAGGCATTGTGGGGCAGCATTTTCGCTTCTCCTGTCGGTTAGGGAGGTCCAGTGGTTCCTAAGCTAAAGGAGGTTATAAAGGAAGTTTGAAACCTCCTTTCCTATCATTCTCATCATTCTAGAGAATTGGAACGGCACTTATCATGGCTGCCACTGAGGGACTTCCGGGTCATTTCACTCCTTTAGGAAGGTTCCTAAGCTAAATGGACTATTCCACTTCAGCCCAGGCCTCTGAAGTCACAAATGACCTCACTCAAAGGTTGGCTAGAAAGCTTGCCATCATATCATTCCTCCTGACTGCATCACACAGCCTCCCTCCTTTTTAATTCAGTGGTAACAGTACATTATTACTCTTTGAAATGTATTGGATGGATGTATACAGTTGCATTAAATGGAAATACTTAACTCTACTAAGTAGTCTACTTAATCTAATTACTTAGATATTTTCCACCACCATGTATGTCGTTATAAGTGACATGTTGGTGTGTTTTCTGTCTCCTGCAGTGTGTCCTGATAAAGAGCCAGGACTGCAGCCATGGATGGCGGGACACAGCGAGGACCACCGTGTTACCATCGGTTACGGCAGGAAGGTCCTCCTCACAACTTCAGCTACGGTCCACTCCATTGAGATTCTCAGTGGCGGTAAGCCAGAAGAGTCAATATGGTGTCAATCTTTCACAGTGAAATGCTGTCTTTACCTTATGTAATGTGACATATTAAGTGAAGCAGAGTATGTCTGGTGGGGATAGTGGTTTACCCACGAAGGACAGGAACAATTCAACACTGTAACACGTATACACATTTATTCCAAAACCCTACAAATCCTTTAAAAAAAGCAGCTATTCCTCTTTTAAAAGGATGGTCAAGTTAAGTCAAAATAATAAAACACTGAATAAGTAAGAAGTCTATTAAATATGTAGGATTGCTAAAATAAAAAAACAACAGAAACAATACAGAGACATAATTAATTAAAAGTAATCTCTCTGAAACAACAGACCGCATACAATAATCTTTTTCATTTATGTTTGTCTCAGTTGCTCTGCGCTGTTGTTGTTGTTGTTGTTGTTGTTATATATTGGATATAGAATGAATATGTAATAAAATAAGTCACGTAACTACATCAGTTTATTAAATGATAGAACAAGGGTCCCTTAAGATGATGAGTTAGGCTTTCTGGTCACTTTGGTTTTTGCTTTTCTATTGTGTGTAAATCATCATATTTTAAGGGACCATAGTTTGGTGTTTGAATTCGATGGGTTACTAAGATGTAATGTTAAAGCCGATGTACAGCTTTACTGTATCTTTTCATTACAGCATTTATTATGGGCATCAGTGCGCTCAGATATTTTACAGCTCTCAGAGAGCAGAGCGCTTTCTGCTACATTATCTGTAGAAGCACTCGCTCAACATGATCTACGTCTTCATTCTCACTCACTCTGACTTTAATTTTACATTTACTCAAAATAATTCAATAAATACATTAAATCTTGTTGAAACCGGTAACAAGGTGGTTGGCCAGCTACAGCAAGTGTGTGTGTGTGTGTGTGTGTGTGTGTGGTTGTGTGTGTGGTGTGGTGTGTGTGTGTGTGTACGCAGCCTGAGCCCAGGGCTTTAAATGGTAGGAAGACAAGCCTGATCGCACTGAGTCATGAATGTTCTGCCAGTAGGTTACTTTTTCCTTTCCTCCACCCCCCCTCTCTCTCTCTCCTCTCTCCTCTCTCTCTCCTCTCTCTCTCTCTCTCCCTCCTCCCTCTCCTCTCTCCTCGCTCTCTCCTCCCTCTCTCCCTCTCTCTCCTCTCTCTCTCTCTCTCTCTCTATCTCTCTCCTCTCCTCTCTCTCTCTCTCTCTCTCTCCTCTCTCTCTCTCTCTCTCTCTCTCTCAGAAAGCTGGTGATTGCTGACACCAACCGGGCCATACTGCTGCGAAAAAACACATTCTGATTGGGAACAAAGGGGAGCTGCACATTGGAAGCCGAGACTGTCCTTATAAAGGCAACCTCACCATCTCCCTTTTTGGAAGGTACAGTTGTATTAAATGTAGCTTATAGAGAAGAAGAAGAAGAAGAAGAAGAAGAAGAAGAAGAAGAAGAAGAAGAAAGAAGAAGAAAAAAGACATACTTTAATAATCCCTCGAGGGAAAATGTTCACTCTGTTGTTATGCATATTGCACCTGAAACACAGAGCACACACGCACAGGACCTACTCACATTTGGACTCAATATACATTACATATGCGTTTGGGTTGGTGCGATACTCAAGGACACTTTGGCAGGGCCCAGGAAGTAATCTCTCATGATGCCAGTCCACCCCAATGACCATAAGGTGAACATCTGGTTCCCAAGCCAGGTCCCTCTGCACTGAGCTACTGTCGCCCTCCATCACATGTTAGTGGTAAATTATTATTAAGCCGATGTCGATCAGACAGTAAATCTTAGGTGTAGTATTTTCTTATAGTGCAAATCCCATGAGACCCTTTCCACAATACTTAATATGTTCTCCATATACATGACATAATAATGGCATTTCCATCAACATTAGCTGTATTTTCATTATTTAAACATACATTCATAATAAACTTTATAGCTTCAAAATATAACATGTGAGCATTGTCACTGTGAGCACATTAGCATGCTAACATTAGGCCTTAGCTGAAAGCACCTCTGTGGCACTGCAGCGTTACAGTTGTGGGCTGTTAACATGACTTTAGACTATGAGTCTGTTTAAAGATATAGATCTTCAGGAAACAATTTGTTTCCACATTCCGAGGGGACAAATATGCTGTGCGTAATTCCTCAAGGCTCCATCCTGGGGCCCCTTCTCTTTAACCTCTGCATGCTTCCACTGGCTCAGATTATAGAACACTGCTTTTAATTAGATCAAATAATTACTCAATACAGTTTCAATACATTTTAATGCTCTTAATGTTTTCAATTTTTTTGTAAAGCACTTTTAATAGCCTTGTGTTGAAATGTGCTATATAAATAAACTTGCCTTCCCTTACTTAACTAATAAAACCTCCTAAAATGGTAACATATTTTCGCGTATTCTCTCCTTTTGTTCTTAGATTGGATGACAGTGATAATGATCACAGCTACTTTGGAAAGAAGTACATTGGCGTGGGGACAGGGGGGACACTAGAGATCCACGGAGAAAAGAAGCTGTCGTGGACGTTCCTCAACAAGACTCTGCACCCTGGAGAGAGCAACCAGAACAACTATCTGTTCCAGAGAGGCTGGGGCAGCAGAGGCATCATCATCCATGTCATTGACCCTAAAAGCGGAGAGGTGCTGCACAATGACAGGTAATGGCCCCACTGAAGCAAAGGCCATGATATTCTTAATTAGAGCCGAAATGATTTTGTGGCTGACATTTCGTAATCTGTCTAACCACAGGGTTGAAATGAAGGAGACAAATATTCCTTTAATGGCTCTGGATATTAAATGTAGAAATTGATGTCACCCTTAATATCCTTTTCACGCTTAATTAGCCATCACACACATTACCTGCAATGGAGTTTAGATAAATTGTTATACAACTTTTATTGTAAATATAATGTTGTAATTTTCAGAGGAGGATGTAAGGCATTGGACAGTATCCAGTTTCCTCTAACCACCATTAGACTTTGTCTGATTACAGCCATCACATGCACTTAATAGATGGTTATTAGAACACATTGCACACTGAGTACACTGCAGTGGGAGAGAGGAAAACAATTCAATAGAAAAAAATGCTTTGAAGTGGTATATTGTTTTTATAATGGCTTTTGGTTGTCCTACAAATATGTGATCTTGGTTTCCTGCTCTTGCGCTCATAGGAGGTTATTTAGCTTCCATAATTCATAAAGCTACGCTTGTCAGCGATGTCAAAGCATTAGGCCCTGAATAATACCGTCTCTATCTGTTAGTTATTTAAAATAACATGCGATCAATGCTCTTTCTATGGATATGGCACCTTCATTTTTAAACCCGATAATATTATTTGGAGCAGTTGTCTTTCATATTTGCATTATTGCAGTACCTGCAGTACCTTTTTGCATTTCACAGATTTAATGTTAGCACATTACGCTATGCTAGTAGTGTGCAGATTCTGCGAAGGAATGTGGAATTGTTGCCTCGTTTAGTCGTTTAATTTAAAGATTAGACTTAGTGTGAAAATAAATGAAATGTTAATTTTGACTTTTGAGGTTGGTGCACTACTTACAAGAGGTTAAAATATGTACACATTAAAATGTGTTTATATTTTCTATTGCTTTCCACCTCTATGCAAATTCGTGCCTATACAGCTTTTAGATTTTTTTTTAATACTTGTTGTTTCTTGACTTCTTGAGTATGTCCACAGACTACGCTCACATTATACATCTTGTGTTTTTACATTGAGTAGAAATAAAAGAATAATGAAAAAGAAAATAGATACAAAACTTTTTTTTTATACACTTTAAGTGCAATTGCTTTTCTACAATCTTATTGATAACTTTGCTTTTAAATATTTATATATTTTTGTATATCTTATCTGAAACATGGTATAACAGAACATTGTTTTGTTTGCCCTTTAAAAATCTGAAGATGAGTGTGTGTTCAAGTCCTTTTTTACAGTTTACTGTCCTTAAACTATTTGACTTACAACACAAATTGAGCATATCATATGTTAGAGGTTGAGTTGTTAATAATAACTTACGTTGTTTGAAGACACAATCACAATTCTATTTGTTTCCTGTGTTCCTCTTTTACCCCCCACTCCCACAGGTTTGACACGTATCGCAGTAAGGATGAGAGTCGGCGCCTTGCTAAGTATGTGGATGGTGTGGGGGCGGGGCTTATTCTGGCGTTGATGGTCAATGACGAGGGTTCCAACAACTTGGAGGACTCGGCCAAGAAGATCCTCTTCAGGCTGGGCAGCCAGCACATCAACACTCTGGGATTTCGGTGAGCTTTTCAAATATTATTTTTGAATTTTAGGATTTTAGCTTCTGGAGTATTGGGATGGAAATTGTTAAGGTTTTCTGAAACAAAGACAAAGGAAATGTTCACAGATAAAATATAGATTAATCACTATGACAAATGTTATCATTAATTGCTGAACATGACTATGAGCTCAACATCTCTGCTTGTCATTCGTATTCAGCTCACAACATGTCAGGAAAGAAAATGGCCCTTTGTTAAAGCTCCCGGCACTATGTCTTCTGAAGCATTATTTTATTGATTGCTGAGAATTAATGAGAAAATGTTACAACCTCCGGTGAGTCACAGTTTCTTTTTCTAATTAATCCCTGAAGCTTTCGGTACTTCATGGTTTTAAATTCACTATTTCAAATCTTCATCTCCTGAATTCCATAAAACTGCTCTACCATCAGTTTTACCTTAAAATGTGTACATTTAGTGAGATAATTATACAGGAGGCGTGTGGCGCAGTGGGTTAGTGCGTTGGTGTTCGGATAAGTGGAGCACAGGTTCAAACCCCACTGCAGTCAGCATGTCGTTGTGTCCCTGAGACCCTTCACCCCAAAGGGCTCCTGTGGGGACTGTCCACAGTACTGAGTATGTGAGTCGCTTTGGATAAAAGCGTCTAACGAGTCACATGTCATGTAATGCAGTAATTGAGGTCGCAGTTAAAGGTGGTGTCGCACTGGACTCTGTAATTTATATATATCATTTCATATTTCCTATTTGTATACATGAAGGGGCCAGACAATTAGAAACACCTCTCAATATAATGTAGTCCAATACAATGCCATCACTCAAGTAATCTACTGTAGGGTATTTTAATATTAAAGAGTCCCGATCATGCTTTATGGGGTGTTCCCTCTCCTGTAGTGTGTTCTATAGGTTTTTGTGCATGTACATGGTCTGGGGAGAGTTTCTCTCCCCACTTTGTTAAAGTCTTGCCAGTAGAATTAGTGTAATTGCTGCCAGATAACAGTAGTGAAAGTAAAAGTGTATATTGCACAGTTATTACAGATTGTTGTACAGGAACATAGAGACAGTAACAGAACATTGTGACATAACTATGTCACAATGGTGTGTCTATTGGCTAGCGCCCCAACACATTGTACATGATAGGCTAAGGGGGCGGGACATCTCTAAGTGGTTGACCAATCACAACAGAGCTGACCAGCTAACCAACCAGAGCAGACTGGGCTCTGGTTTCAGACAGAGGGTGAAAATAGGTGCTGCAGCACAGGCAGTATGAGAACAATTGTATTTGTTTAATTAACACACAACCAAAACATTTGTATTGTATCTGCCTGGGAAACTGTGTGTGTGTGTGTGTGTGTGTGTGGTGTGTGTGTGTGTGTGTGTGTGTGTGTGTGTGTGTGTGTGTGTGTGTGTTAGTATGCTAGCAATGCAAAGGGAGATGGAAACTGAATCATGCCGTGATAACAAAGGCCTGGAGATGTCTCACATACAGTACGGGTTAAGGATACAAATGTGCAGACTTGTACGCTGACACATTCCTCAAAAAAGACTGTGCCCTCGTGTTTTTTTGTAATAAAGTGGTTGGATATACATCATTAATAGTCAACCACAAGGTTGCGTGCATCAGTTCTCTTTGCACAGTGAACCACAAGGACAGCGCCTTTGTTGTGGGGGAAGCTGGTGAATGTGAGCAACGTGTTAGCCTCCAGCATTATTCTGAAACGTGATGCTGCCGGAGAGACCGCAGGAAACTCTGACAGGGATGAAGACAGAGCGCCAGTTCACATAAAGATTCCCTGTTGGAACTCCGTGCTGTAGATGCTGCGGAGGACAGAGTAGAGGGGGGGGGGGGCTGAGGAGACACAGGGATTCCAGATGTCAGATAAGTTGGATGTTGGGATTCTGCTTTACTTATTTATAATATTGCAAACTCAATATAATAGAAACATAGAAAAAGCCTGTTTTAATAGTGTAAACAGCACCCTACTGACTCACAACTAGGCAGTAGCAAATTAACAATTCACAAGGTCTACTACAATATATAACACTATTCATCTCTCCTCTCTTCCTTCATCTGCAGGCATCCTTGGACCTTTATCGTTACAAAAGGAGACCCTTCTTCTGTTGTCGAGGGTCACGCTTCCTATCAAGGTAAGAATACATTTTTAATGTATTGCTACTTACCTGATGTATCTAAAACTGCAACAAAGGAAGCGTGTTCTAAGTGATGTCCTTGTGTGTGTGTGTGTGTGTGTGTGTGTGTGTGTGTGTGTGTGTGTGTGTATTATCAGGAACTAAGGCCTCCTCAGAGGCTCAGAGCGCTCATGTATTTAAGTCGAGTTATGGGGAGCAGTTTACTATTACCACCAGAAGCCAGTGGGTGCAAGGTAAGTCTACACACACGCACACACACACGCACGCACGCACGCACGCACGCACGCACGCACACACACACCACACACACACACACACACACACACTCCAGGTGTCCTCCAATCAGTGAAATGTGTGAGTTTGTCTCTCAGGGCCACAGTCAGTATGTCACATGCACCACAAAACAGAAACATGTGCTGATGTGCACCCAGGAATGATACTGTTCATTGTCTTTTGCAGGGTTGGGATGGTTACCTGTGAACATTTTAATCAATTACCTAATCTGAGTATCAAAATATGAAAGTAATGTAACTTGATTACTTTCCGTTACATTTGGATTACCTCAATATCAAATGCGATGCACATCAATAAAAGCGTATTATCAATCAATCAATCAATCAATCAATCAATCAATCAATCAATCAATCAATCAATCAATCAATGTTTATTTATATAGCCCAATATCACAAATGTTACATTTGTCTCAGTGGTCTTCACAGTGTGTACAGAATATCAGTATGACAATACGACACCCTCTGTCCTTAGACCCTCTGTCCTCAGACCCTCTGTCCTTAGACCCTCTGTCCTTAGACCCTCTGTCCTCAGACCCTCTGTCCTCAGACCCTCTGTCCTTAGACCCTCACATCGTACAAGGAAACACTTCTGGAGAAAACCCACAGTTTAAAGGGAACATGGGAGAAACCTCAGGGAGAGCAACAGAGGAGGGATCCCTCTCCCAGGACGGACAGACGTGCAATAGATGCCGTGTGTAAATTGAAAAGATAATACATTTGCAACATAGGTAGTCCAGATGTTTGGAAATGCATGTGTGTATAATAGGAAGATTAATCCACGAGGATATCCATCCAGGACCGATGATCCAGGACCACAGCCACGACTCGCGATCCAGGGCTCGCGATCCAGGACACAGGACCGCAGGATCATCCATGACTCCGGATCCCGGCGTATATAGACACCAAAAAGAAAGACATGTAGGGAAGCTGGGTTAATGGAACATGAGAGGACACAGGTACAGACAGAGAGAAGGAAGAAGTAAGATGTCCCCCGACAAACTAAGCCTATATCAGCAAAACTAGGGGCTGAATCTAATCAGCCCTAACTATAAGCTTTATCAAAAAGGAAGGTCTTAAGCGCACTCTTAAAAACGGATAGGGTGTCTGCCGCCCGAACACAAACTGGAAGCTGATTCCACAAATGTGGAGCTTGATAAGAAAAGGCTCTGGCTCCCATTGTACTTTTAGAGACTCTAGGAACAACCAACAACCCTGCATTCTTGGAACGCAATGCCCTAGTAGGACAGTAGGGTATAATGAGTTCTTTAAGGTAAGATGGCGCCTGCCCATTAAGGGCTTTGTAGGCGAGAAGAAGATTTTAAATTCTATTTTGTGTTATATATATCCTTTATTTAACCAGGTAAAAGACTCATTGAGATTAAAATCTCTTTTCTAAGAGCGACCTGGCCAAGAAGGGCAGCATGTACAAAGTTACACAGACATGACAGGCAGACAAATACAGCTGTAAAACACAAATAAAATGGCACTTTAGCCAGTCAATATGCGAAGTAAAACAAACTATTAAAATCATTCAAAACTGGCAATATTTAAAACGATTTTAGGATATAAGAGCACTTACATCTACCAATGGTGTCGTGTTCTATAGGGAGCCAGTGTAAGGCAGCCAGAACAGGAGTAATGTGGTCCCTTTTCCTAACTCTGGTTAGTACACGAGCCGCAGCATTTTGAATCAGCTGAAGCCACTTGACTGACTTCTTGGTACTCCCTGATAATAAAGAGTTACAATAATCCAGCCTTGAAGTAACAAATGCATGGACTCGTTTCTCTGCATCGTTTTGAGGCAAGATATGCCTGATTTTTGCAATGTTACGTAGATGGAAGTAGGCGGTCCTTGAAATTGATTTTATGTGGGCGTTAAAGGATAAATCCTGATCAAATATAACTCCAAGATTCCTTACAGTCTGACTGGAGGCCAAATTAATGCCATCCATAGTTAGTATATCTTTAGATCATTTGTTTCGTAGATTCTTCGGGCCAAGTACAATAACTTCAGTTTTGGTCGTGTTTAACATCAAAAAGTTTAAGGTCATCCACGTTTTGAAGTCCTTGAGGCAGTCTTGAATTTTATTTAGATAATTAATTTCATCAGGCTTGATTGATAAATATAGTTGAGTATCATCCGCATAACAATGAAAGTTTACAGAATGATTCCTTATAATATTGCCTAACGGAAGCATATATAATGTGAACAAAATAGGTCCGAGCACTGAGCCCTGTGGCACTCCATGGCTAACTTTGGTTTGCGTGGAAGATTCATCGTTGACACGTACAAACTGAGAGCGTTCAGATAGATAGGACCTAAACCAGCCTAAAGCAGTTCCCTGTATGCCAACTAAGTGCTCTAGTCTTTGCAATAGGATATCATGGGTCGATAGTATCAAATGCAGCACTGAGATCGAGCAAAACAAGTCCCTTGTCTGAGGATTATGTAAAACAACAGAACAATGTGAACTTAAAAAAAAGATATTTAGTATCAAAAATACGCTAGGCCTACAGAATAATAAGGTTAACAAATGCTGTTTTAGTTTAATACATGAATTAAAAGCAAATAAAAATAATGGTTAATAAAGCAGGTGTCGACCTACCGGTTCAAATTCAAAAATATATATGTTTAAAATAAAACAGACTGTAAATTAAAACTCTGCTCAAAAATGATTGGGGCAGTGAATGTCTAACTATAATAATAATAATATTGATCTTTATTTCCAATTGTGTTGTATTTCAAAACATTAGGCTTATACTAGAAATCCCCATTTAAAAAGAAATTACCAGTAATCTGATTACGCATTTAATTTACGTAACTGTATCGTGATTACGTAATCCCATTACCTGTAATCCATTACTCCCCCAGTCATTTGTTGTAGTGTGTGATGGATGTGTCTCATAACATATGCCCCATGGGAGGATCACACAAATCAATCAATCAATCATCTGTAGCTTCCTTTCAGAGATGGGGATTCAAATGCAGAATATAAATAACTGTACAGACTCAGGAAAATTAAACCCTTGTTCCATCATCTCACTGGGGCTCTATAAATTCTCACTGAGCAGTAGTTGATCACATTTGGTGATATCATCGGCAAATCGTTTTCGCATCAATACGTCTACCTCACACCCCGCTATGCTGTTACTGACCCCTCCTTTACCAGCGGCTCAAAGCTGATTCCAATTAGATTCTTCTCATCTCCCATCAGATAGCAGAGATTTCATTAAACTGCCAGTATCTAAATATGGGCACGTATGGAGA
Source organism: Chaenocephalus aceratus (assembly GCA_023974075.1). NCBI lineage: Eukaryota > Metazoa > Chordata > Actinopteri > Perciformes > Channichthyidae > Chaenocephalus > Chaenocephalus aceratus. The sequence goes on along the minus strand of CM043787.1, from coordinate 1,123,597 downwards.
TGTAGACATAGTGCGTGCGTGCGTGCGTGCGTGCGTGCGTGCGTGCGTGCGTGCGTGCGTGCGTGTGAGTGAGTGAACATCAGATTGAAATTCTAGCCAGTCAATTGTGCATTCCTGGTGTGGCAGCAGACAGAGAGCATGATGGGAGGAGAAAGCCGTTCAATTACTGTGCTACAAATGCTCTCTGACAGCTACAATGGACTACAAGTCAGAGCCTCCACTCACATTAGTCTAATATGTTCCACTTCACTCTCTGACCACTGAAGTGGCAGCAGTGGTGGAATGTTACAAAGTACATTAACTCAAGTACTGCACTTGAACCATTTTAGGTACATGTACTTTACCTATTTTTATCTCATGCTACTTCATACTTTTACTCCATTACAATACTCCAATTTCTTTATTTTCCCTCACTTTAGTTATAGCTACTTTGCAGATGTATAATTATCCTGATTTAAAATATAAATCAACAAATCAATTAATATGTGTAATGAGGGGTTAATGGTGGGGTAGGTAATTTAGGAGAAACCAGCTCGAGTGCGCTAGAATTTGAAAATACACAGCCGGAAAAAACTGCCACTTCCTTCAGAGCCCCTCCTCCAACACACACGAACGCGCACATGACCAATGAGGGCACGAGATGAGTGTGTGCACAGATGGAAGGCTGACAGGCAGGTAGGCCATCCAGTTACTTTAGCCGGGCCGGCTCAGATGATTGGTCGTGCTTTTTACAGCACTACGGCTTCCAGAGATTCCACAAAGCACTTCAGATATTCATTGCTATCGGGATGTTAAGAGCATTCCATGGAATATAACAAAAAGTGTATCTCGAGCCGGTTTCTCAAACTTACCTACCCCACCTTTAAGGTACCCAGCATTATTACAAGTAATTTAAATAAAGGCCACATTTATCATCAACATTAAAGGTGGGGTAGGTAAGTTTGAGAAACCGGCTCGAGATCGCTAGAATTTGAAAATACACAGCTGGAGAAAATCTGCCACTTCCTTATAGAGCCCCTCCTCCAACACACACAAACGCGCACATGACCAATGAGGGCACGAGATAAGTTTGTGACCCAATATGGAAGGCTGACAGGCAGGTAGGCCATCCAATTGGTTGTACTTTTTACAGTATTACGGCTTCTACAGATGAAATGTTTGTATGGATTTTTTGTCAAAGCACTTCAGATATTCATTGCTATCGGGATGTTCAGAGCATTCCATGCAATATAACAAAAAGTGTATCTCAAGCCGGTTTCTGAAACGTACCTACCCCACCTTTAAAGAATCAATATTTTGAATGTAATAATTTAATATGTACGATTTTGAAAAGGGCCATACTGCATAATCAATTTGTGTTTGAAATATTTGTGATGCCAACACTGTTGCTAAAGAATTCAGGACATTTACTTGTATCATAGTATTTTATTACTCGATGTTACATTGTGTGTTTATGTGCGTGTGTGTGTGTGTGCATGTGCGTGTGTCACAGAGGCAGAGTGGACAGAGTGGTTTGACAGGGACGATGAGAGGGGATCTGGAGACTGGGAGAAAGTGTCCGACCTGCACGAGGCTCACCCAGACAAACTGTGCAGCAATCCTCTCGACATCCAGGTACATCTCTTACTACAAGTACATATACATGTGTGTGTAACATTTTAAAATCAACTGACTGTGGGCCCTGCCTGCTCATATATTTGGGCCTGTTGGTAGTCTTAGCAAGAATGAGGTTCTAACCCTGACATTGACAAGGTAAAAAGATTGTTCAGCTGCAATAGAGGTCTGCAAAAGAATGTCTGTCACAAGCTGAAGAGGTTGTCACGTACTTCAGTTACTACCCTACTGGTGACTGTCTGAAGCTTCTACATGTCATAAAAACAGTGATTGCTAAAGGAGACTACTAGACGTCCTCAGGGGCGGACTGGGGGGAAAAAGTGGCCCGGGGATTAATTGACAGACAGGCCCACTTAATGCGCGGCATGTATCGGCCGGCCGGCGACGAAAGTATGTTACTTAACAAAAAACCCTATGCCTTTAATGTTATTTTGGACAATTATTCATATAGTAATCACATTACCTGAGCCCTTGAGTTGCCTAGAGCAAAAATAGTTATGGCATATATTTAGTGATTTTAATATTAACAGATCATTGATGCAATAACATTTTGACCCAATTTGCCTGACTTGACACATGGAATAAAACATGGGCGACGTACGAAGCATCCTCAATGTGGGTGAGACAATTTAACAGGGGGTGTGGGCAGGTGATGGACCTCACCTCCTCTAGGGGGGTCCGGGGGCAAGCTCCCCCGGGAAGATTTTTTTTTTAAATGTCGAAGTTAAATGCATCAATCTGGTCCATTTTGAGAGCAAAATTAGGGACTAAATCTATGGCAGTCAGTAGGGGCTTGGACTGTGAGCCGTAGGGTCGCCGGTTCAAGTCCCGGACCAGACCTATTTGGAGTGTGGACTTCTACTTGGAGAGGTCCCAGTTCACCTCCTGCCCTGCCGTGGTGCCCTTGAGCAAGAAACCAGACAAGGCTGTACCTTTAGTAATGAATATTACATGTTGTGAGGAAATCTTTCCACCAATAATTCCAATAAGTAATCCAAAATGTATTCACTTCAGGTTTACGAAAGTAACTGTAATCAGATTACTCGTTTTTCAAATGTAACACGAGCTGAATACAGTTACTTGATTTTTGTATTCTGATTACGTATCGCCGTTACATGTATTCCGTTACAACCCAACCCTGGCCACACCCCACTGGGCTGGGCTGGGCCGGAACACTTACAAATGTGGGCCGGTAGGATTTAGGCAAAAAAAACCTTTTTTCTTTTTGTTGGCCCTCCGGCCCACACACAGCACCGGCCCACCGGGGAAACTCCCGGTATTCCCGATGGCCAGTCCGCCCCTGGACGTCCTCACGCTGAACATTAGCTGCCTCTAGCTTAGCGGTGGTGCACAGCAGCGCAGCTGTGGTGTCGTTCCTTCATAGCCTGACGTTAGCTTTTTAATCCTGGCGATTCAACTGTTAAAGAAAACGTGTTGAGTATGATAAAGGTATGTTTGCCACAAAGCTTATTTTCTGCAATAAACCGAGGTCCAATGGGGAAATACCATCGCTTTTTGTCGGGGGACCCATTGCAATGCTAACATAATTATATATGCAGCCACTAAGGTAATAAGGTCTGCTATAAAGCAGGGACAAAGGGACAAAGTCATTGTTTTATAAGGACCATGTAAATCTGAGCTGACAGGAAATGCTCCGTTTTAGTTTAATACACACAATTAAGCTCACACTATTTTATAAACATATAGGTTCACCTGCTGAATTAACAGAACAAATGAAGCAAAAAAGAGTGTGTGGGAGAGAACACTCCCTCTGGATGGAACACAGGGATTTCAGCCTTTGCAGACCATTTATATGCTTCAACACCGAACACACTACAGGAGAGGGAAGTCCCCAAAAGCACAATGGGGCCTCTTTAACTTGCTACGCCGAGGTAACAACAAGTGTGGTTTGACCTACGGCAAACACTGTACTTACTTACTTATAATAAGTGGTGTATCTCATCATCCGTGTAGCAACAAGAAGCTCCAGCTCCTCCTGAGTCCGGTTCAGTTGGTGTAGGTCTGTCCATCTGGTCAGCTGACCATCAGAGCCAGCCACCATCGCTGTGCTGTTGGACACCATGGCAGGGTCCAGACCCAGGCTGGCACCATGGAGCAGCTGGCAGCCTGCATGGAGATAAGCAGCTGGGCCAGGTCTGCCCACACAGCCCCCCACCCCACAGGTCCTCCAGGAAGCTGTGCTGAGCTCTAGCTGCTGCTGCTGCTGCTCTGCTGCTGCTGCTGCTGCTGCTTATGGCTGTGCAACAGTATCATAATACAACTGTATAATCATCCCTATTCATTTACATGGGTGTGGCAGACATCACTTGTGTAATTTACTGTAATATATTTATTATTATTTGTTATTTAGACACAATTAACCCTTATAGTTTCATGTCTTGTACATCAGAATCATATTTGTTAAGTGTTATTATGGGAGAAGTATTATTCTTGTGGCCTTATTAGGCCCATATTGAGCAGCGCATATCGAGACCAATGGTCACATGGGGGGGCAACTTTCTCGGACTCGTTCTCTGCCCAATCCGCGGTAGCAGTTGTAGTTGGTTTGAGCGGTTGTGTTTTAGTGAGCTGGTATTATTTCGGTAATTTTACATTGCATTTCGCCATCTGTAATCATGGTGAGCCTGTCAGGACATCGAGTCCACAGTTTCCCTCACAGGAAAAGGACCGGAGCTAGCTTTCGTTCCTGGGTGCGTTGTGCGAGGTGCATCCACCTCCCTGTAGCACATACTCTCCACAGCTGAGGCCTATCAAACAAAACGTTTATCAGGAAACCGTATTACATCTCTCTCCCCCTTTGCTCCTCTCTCTCTCCCCCCTCTCTCTCCCCCCTCCCCTCCTCTCTCTCTCTCTCCCCCTTCACGCTCTCTCTCTCTCCCCCCCCTTCGCTCCTCTCTCTCCCCCACGCTCCTCTCTCCCCCTACCTCCTCTCTCTCTCCCCCCTTCGCTCCTCTCTCTCCCCCCTTCGCGCCTCTCTCTCTCCCCCCTACGCTCCTCTCTCTCCCCCCTACGCTCGCTCCTCTCTCTCTCCCCCTACGCTCCTCTCTCTCTCCCCCCTTCGCTCCTCTCTCTCCCTCGCTCCTCTCTCTCCCCCTTCGCTCCTCTCTCTCTCCCCCCTTCGCTCCTCTCTCTCTCTCCCCCTTCGCTCCTCTCTCTCTCCCCCCTTCGCTCCTCTCTCTCTCCCCCTACGCTCCTCTCTCTCTCCCCCCTTCGCTCCTCTCTCTCTCTCCCCCCTTCGCTTCTCTCTCTCTCCCCCCTTTGCTTCTCTCTCTCTCCCCCCTTTGCTCCTCTCTCTCTCCCCCCCCCGCGCTCCTCTCTCCCTGAGGGAGCTGTGGTGTGAGGAGAATCAGTGGAGAACAGGGCTCTGTCCTGGTGAGTGACCGGCGTTAGCTACAGGTAATGTTAGCTAACGTTTAGTCACATCACAGGACTGTTGATACTGATCCATAACAGAAACTAATGCGCAAGTATCAGCCGTATCTCGCGTTACCTAATGCAACTCCACACTACGTCTTACGGTGCTGTGTACCGGAGGGGAGAGAGAGAGGAGCGAAGGGGGGTTCGCTCCTCTCCCCATCGGATACCGCTGATACTTGCTCATTAGCTTCTGTTATGGATCAGTATCAACAGTCCTGCCAGTAACGTTACTATATTATCAATACTACTTTAGTTATAGCCTGATATATGATAGCTAACTTTACAATGTTGTGATGTGACTGATGTTAGCTAACATTAACTGTAGCTAACATTAACTGTAGCTACTTAACTGTAGCTAACATTAACTGTAGCTAACCCGGTCACTCACCAAGACAGCTGTCCTGTTCTCCACTGGTTCTCCTCACACCACAGCTCCATTCTCTCCGATGGCCGTTATTTCTTCTAATCCTTGGCTGCTCCTGGTCTCTTGGACGCCTAGCACCTATTTTCAACCTCTTCTGTGTCAAAACTAGCATTGTGATCCATGTTTATTCATACGTTAGACCGGCCTCTCTCCCCCATGTTACGTCACATGCGGGAGGTCACGTGGGGAGGCTTTTTTTATGCGGAAGTAAAAATGTCTTACAAAAACGACGCCAGATGTCACTGTAGTGTATATTTCTGTATATCTTTTTGAAAATCTAGTGTATTCATCATTTTCCTACACGTTTATTCACTGGTGTGTCTAACCTGCAAGTTGCTCTTTAACAATATGTTGTATAGTGCCATGCTGTATCTTGTAACATATCCATGTATGTAACACATGGATGACATTATGCTGGGTTGCAATGAGGCCACAGTTTTCCTGGAAAAGAGCAATTTTGAATTGGAATGCAAATTTCACCAGTAGTAAATGTTGTGCAAGTTGGATTGGATATAGGACACTCATCCACACAATTATACAATTTTATGACAACAGGCCAGGTGTTGATAGACAACTTTGGGCTTGCTTGCTAATTTGACATATACAGTAGCAATCATGCCATGCTGTGCTCTGCACAAATGTTGGCTCCAGAACAAAGGAGCCGAGGAAAAAGCCAGTGTGTTCAGCACGGCTCTGTGCACAACACAAGAGCAAGCAGGCCATTAGCCAGCACCATCCAAACCATTTCCACTGTGACTCACAGGCCAACAACAACAAGCAAAACCCATCCAGACGTAACAGAAACACCACAGCATTCAACCTCAATTCACAAGATAAGGGTGCCAACATTGAGCAGGTTTTAATAAGCACTATACTGCCATAAAGCTTTTTTCATGTATTGTTGGATTAATTTAACAAAATGTATCTTTAATTTTATATTCAAGGAACTGACCATTTTTTGTCTTAATATTAACAATTGTACCATCCATCTTCAAATAGTGTTAAATGATATGCTATGTAAAAACAGGAAACATATATCACAATACATACTAACACATCAAAATTACAAAAAAGTCGGCCATTAAATCCCAGTACCTTGTAAGTAGTTTGAAATAATGACCAAATGTGAGTGAGGGCCAACTGTGCGGAAATGGCTGGGCTTTGTGTTGCAATGTTGCAGAACTTCTGCGTGCAGGATTGAAAGTGATTCTTGTGTCCAGGCATATGGATCGTGATCCCTAACCTTCAGTGCTCGTCTTTGTGAAACTCCTGCTGTTGCCCAACTAATAAGCCTTACACTAGACAAATACCAGATGTCTGAAAAAAGATTTGTCCTGAAGCCAAGTGGCCAGACATCTCTCTGTCCAACCCTAGAGCTATAGACGAGTTTATTTCCCCACATTCTGAGCTGTTCCTGTAAGTTAAGGAACACCTTCACTTACAATACCATTGGTGTGTCACATCATCTATTGTTTCGTGCCAGAAGTATCTATATTAATCTTTGGTTCATCTTTACTTTGTCCAGGCTGAGACCCTTGATGGCATAGCGGCCAACCAAACGGGAGATGTGATCCACAAGAATGATAAAGACTACGGCTTCGTCTGCCTCAACAAGGACCAGACTCATGGCCTCTGTCGCAACTACAGAGTCCGCTTCCTCTGTGGAAAACTGGGTACATTCATGACTTACTGTCTGTGTGTATGAGTACAGTTTGTGTCTGCATGAGCTTTTACACACATTTCCTGTCTTTTCTCCATACATCTGGACCCAGCTCTCCTCCTGCGTCTCTTTGGTTTACCCAGCATCCTCTGTGTCCTTCTCCAGATTTCAGTGGGAATAGTCGTTGTACAGACTGCCATGCTAGCAGGCTTTAGCATGATTAGCTGTCCCTGGTGTAAACATGGCAGCCAGTGGCGTGAATGCACAACAATGGCATGAAACATGAAAGTTAAATAAGTTACTAATAGAACTTATTGATAGAAAAATAACTAATTATAATTAAGTAACCTAAAAGGAGAAAGTTCAAAGTTTAAAATAGTACAAATCTAGCAAGAACAACTGCAACAAGCTGCATTCATGGTTGGCGGGTGCACACTTTTTTTTAAAGAGAGCTTAAGCTGATCGACGTTTTATTAATATACAGACATGAGCCCTCCAGAGAGTGTGTGGAGGCTGCTCTGGTTGCCACACAAAAGGCACCGCTCCAAACCAACTGAGAGACCCGGCCTCTGTATGGGCCAGATGCTTGTGTGTGTATGTGTGTGTTATGTGGAGAGTGCTGTGATCGTTCATGTCAATGAGTACAACACATTCAGCACTCCACAATAACCCTGCACCACTACAGATGGACCAGATGACAGCGCTCCAAAAGAGAAGCCACAATATCTCTGGCGCCCCCTGGATCAGGGGGGAATTGAATGAGTCACCTACTACTTCTAGGAAAAACATTGTTTGATTTTATACAGTTGTTTCTCGAAAGTCTATCAAGATACTTTTGGCGATCTTGTTTTTTCCATCTGTATAGTCCAACCCAGTCTCACGGCATTTCGTGTTATAGTCACAACATTTAATCTATTGATTCGTGTTCACCAACACCATTTCCCCCTTTTTTTCGTGTCACACAGAACGATTTTAAAAGCAATGTATTTCTATTGGTAGTATGTTTTGTGCCTGCAGCACGTCTTTTTGTCCGTTCGGGTCTTGGAAGAATCGACCGAACTGTGGTTCATAAAAACATGTTCTTACTCAATATCAAGCCACGATTATTGTTTTTATTTTAAATCGTATAATGTCGGACTTTTTTTGCCGTCCGTGAGGAATGAAATGGCTCAGAGCCTCAAAATACTGAAATATGTATTTTTTAAATATATTTTTCCTTCTAATTTGTTATTATTTTCTAAATAACACTGTTATTTACGCAACAATAACACACAATTATCCTTGTTTTTATTTATTGTTTATTCTATAATATCGGGCTTTTTTTGCCGTCCGTCAGGAACTGAATTTCAAAAACAAAGTCACCGGAAACAGACGTAGGCGATACACACCACACACCCACTGAACTGATTACCCATTCATCCTTTCCTTTACACGGATCAGTCGTCCTGGTCCCTTTGCAGAAAAACAGCCCCAAAGCATGATGTTTCCACCCCCATGTTTCACAGTAGGTGTTCTTTGGATGCAACTCAGCATTCTTTTCCTCCAAACACGTCTAGTTGAGTTTTTACCAAAAAGTTCTATTTTGGTTTCATCTGACCATATGACATTCTCCCAATCCTCTTCTGGATCATCTAAATGCTCTCTAGCAAACTTCAGACGGGCCTGGACATGTACTGGCTTAAGCGGGGGACACGTCTGGCACTGCAGGATTTGAGTCCCTGGCGGCGTAGTGCGTTACTGATGGTAGCCTTTGTTACTTTGGTCCCAGCTCTCTGCAGGTCATGGACTAGGTCCCCCCGTGTGGTTCTGGGATCTTTGCTCACCGGTCTTGTGATCACTTTGACCCCACGGGGTGAGGTCTTGCGTGGAGCCCCAGATCGAGGGAGATTATCAGTGGTCTTGTATGTCTTCCATTTTCTAATAATTGCTCCCACAGTTGATTTCTTCACACCAAGCTGCTTACCTATTGCAGATGCAGTCTTCCCAGCCTGGTGCAGGTCTACCATTTAGTTTCTGGTGTCCTTTGACAGCTCTTTGGTCTTGGCCATAGTGGAGTTTGGAGTGTGACGGTTTGAGGTTGTGGACAGGTGTCTTTTATACTGATAACGAGTTCAAACAGGTGCCATTAATACAGTTAACGAGTGGAGGACAGAGGAGGCTCTTAAAGAAGAAGTTACAGGTCTGTGAGAGCCAGACATCTTGTTTGTTTGTAGGTGACCAAATACTTATTTTACCGAGGAATTTACCAATGAATTCATTAAAAATCCTACAATGTGATTTCCTGGATTCTTTCCCCCCATTCTGTCTCTCATAGTTGAAGTGTACCTAGGATGAACATTACAGGCCTCTCTCATCTTATTAAGTGGGAGAACTTGCACAATTGGTGGCTGACTAAATACTTTTTTGCCCCACTGTATATGCTGCCAGCCTCTACCAAGTGTGCTTTTCAGTAGTCCAGGAGTACTCATTTGATTGACAGCAGTTAAGTGCTGTGTCAGCAGTGAGGAGATGTATATGTGGAATGAGCCATGGACTTTGAGATAGGATTCAATCTTTTAATATGGACTGGTGTTGCTGTGTGTGTCTGTGTAGGCTGTGTGTATTTAGCAGTGTGTGTGTCAGCTGCGTTGTGTGTCTCTAACTCTCACCGTCTCCCCTGCAGTTCGTCCTCAGGCCTCCGTCTCCATCGACATGTTGTCCAACAGCAGCATCCTGGAGCTGGGGGACGAAGCGCAGGGCTGGAGGTCCGGGGACCGGGTGGTGGTCGCCAGCACAGACTACTCCATGCACCAGGCGGAGGAGTTCAGCCTGATGCCCTGCTCAACCTGCACATCCAGCCAGGTCAAGGTCCAAGGTAAGAGAACCAGCAATGTGTGAGAATACAGGGCTGATCCTGGATCTGCCATCAGAGCTGTATGCCAACTAGACCTGTCAGGAGGAAAGGCTATATGTTTGTTTCATTCATACACAAGCAGATATAACAACAAGGGGGTTTCATGTTAAAGGAATGGTCCACTCATTAGATAATTAATCAAAACTTCAGTATTTAGTGAAACGTTATGTTTAAACCATACCCTGAAGAAATCAGCGATATTCCCCGGTAAATAATGATTTTATAGCTCTTTTTTATCAAGACCTGTATATTCCGTCTGGCCGCCGCCATGTTTGCCATTTTCAGTAGTCACGTGATGGTCGTGACGTCATCCATGCGTTCACTTTGTCAACACACGGAAACATGGTGGAGTATTTCAGTTCGGACTCGTCAGCAGAGGAACAAGTTTTGACCAATGTGAAAGAGATTGGATGGGGGAATTCAGCCATACATATCAGTATGACAATACGACACCCTCTGTCCTTAGACCCTCACATCGTACAAGGAAAAACTTCCGAAGAAAACCCCCAGTTTAAAGGGAACATGGGAGAAACCTCAGGGAGAGCAACAGAGGAGGGACCCCTCTCCAGGACGGACAGACGTGCAATAGATGCCGTGTGTAAATTGAAAAGATAATACATTTGCAACATAGGTAGTCCAAATGTTTGGAAATACCATCCATCCATCCATCTTCTCCCGCTTATCCGTGGTCGGGTCGCGGGGGTAGCAGTTCCAGCAGAGAGCCCCAAACTTTCTTTTCCCTGGCGACATCAACCAGCTCTGACTGGGGGATCCCAAGGCGCTCCCAGGCCAGCGAAGAGATATAATCCCTCCACCTGGTCCTAGGTCTACCCCTTGGTCTCTTCCCAGCTGGACGTGCCTGGAACACCTCCCTAGGGAGGCGCCCAGGTGGCATCCTAACTAGGTGCCCGAACCACCTCAACTGGCTTCTTTCGACGCGAAGGAGGAGCGGCTCAACTCCGAGTCCCTCCCTGATGACCGAACTTCTCACCTTATCTCTAAGGGAGACACCAGCCACCCGGCGGAGGAAACCCATCTCGGCCGCTTGTATCCGCGATCTCGTTCTTTCGGTCATGACCCATCCTTCATGACCATAGGTGAGGGTAGGAACGAAAATGGCCCGGTAGACAGAGAGCTTTGCCTTCTGGCTCAGCTCCCTTTTCGTCACAACGGTGCGGTAAAGCGACTGCAGTACCGCTCCCGCTGCTCCGATTCTCCGGCCCATCTCACGCTCCATTGTTCCCTCACTCGAGAACAAGACCCCGAGATACTTGAACTCCTTCACTTGGGGTAAGGACTCATTCCCTACTTGGAGTGGACAGTCCATCGGTTTCCTGCTGAGAACCATGGCCTCAGATTTGGAGGTGCTGATCCTCATCCCAGCCGCTTCACACTCGGTTGCGAACCGATCCAGTGAGTGCTGAAGGTCGCAGACCGATGAAGCCATCAGAACCACATCATCTGCAAAAAGCAGTGGTGCAATCCTTAGTCCACCGAACTGCAGACCCCCCCCCCCACGACTACGCCTCGAAATCCGATCCATGTATATTACAAACAGGATTGGTGACAAAGCGCAGCCCTGGCGGAGGCCAACCCTCACCGGAAATGGGTCCGACTTACTGCCGAGGACCCGGACACAGCTCTCGCTTTGGGAGTACAGAGATTGGATGGCCCTGAGTAGAGCCCCCTCACCCCATACTCCCGCAGCACCTCCCACAGTAACTCCCTGGGAACCCGGTCATACGCCTTCTCCAAGTCTACAAAACACATGTAGACCGGATAAGCGTACTCCCAGGCCCCCTCCAGGATCCTTGCGAGAGTAAAAAGCTGATCCGTCGTTCCACGACCAGGACGGAATCCGCATTGTTCCTCCTCAATCTGAGGTTCGACAATCGGCCTGACCCTCCTTTCAAGTACCTTGGAGTAAACTTTCCCGGGGAGGCTGAGTAGTGTGATGCCTCTGTAATTGGCACACACCCTCTGATCCCCCTTTTTGAACAGGGGGACCACCCCCGGTCTGCCACTCCTTCGGTACTGTTTCCGACTTCCACGCAACGTTGATGAGACGTGTCAACCATGACAGTCCCTCAACACCCAGAGCCTTCAGCATTTCCGGGCGGATCTCATCCACCCCCGGGGCTTTGCCACTGTGGAGTTGTTTAACGACCTCAGTGACCTCCCACCGGGAGATTGGTGTTGATCCCCCGTCATACTCCAGCTCTGCCTCTAACATAGAGGGCGGAGTTGTCGGGTTCAGGAGTTCCTCAAAGTGTTCCTTCCAACGCCCCAACACACAATCAGTTGAGGTCAACAACGTCCCATCCTTACTGTACACAGCTTGGATGGTTCCCTGCTTCCCCCTCCTGAGGTGTCGGACAGTTTTCCAGAACAACTTTGGTGCCGCCCGAAAGTCCTTCTCCATGTCTTCTCCAAACTTCTCCCACACCCGCTGCTTTGCCTCGGCCACGGATGAGGCTGCTGCCCTTCGGGCCTGTCGGTACCTTGCAACTGCCTCGGGAGTCCCCCGGGATAACAAATCCCTGAAGGCCTCCTTCTTCAGTCGGACGGCTTCCCTGACCACCGGTGTCCACCAGGAGGTTCGAGGGTTACCGCCCCTTGAGGCACCTAGGACCTTGAGACCACAGCTCCCCACCGCGGCTTCGGCAATAGAGGCTTTGAACACCGACCACTCTGGTTCAATGTCCCCAACCTCCACAGGAATGCCCGAAAAGCTCCGCCGGAGGTGTGAGTTGAAGGCCTCCTGAACTTGGGCCTCCTCCAGACGTTCCCAGTTCACCCGAACTACACGTTTGGGCTTACCAGGTCTATCCAGAGGCTTCCCCCGCCACTCGACCCAACTCACCACCAGATGGTGATCAGTTGACAACTCCGCCCCTCTCTTTACCCGAGTGTCCAAAACATACGGCCTCAGGTCCGATGATACGATAACGAAATCGATCATGGACCTTCTGCCTAGGGTGCTCTGGTACCACGTACACTTATGAGCATCCTTATGTTCGAACATGGTGTTTGTTATGGCCAATCCATGACTAGCACAGAAGTCCAGTAACAAACCACCACTCCGGTTCAGATCAGGGGGGCCGTTCCTCCCAATCACGCCCCTCCAAGTGTCTCCATCATTGCCCACATGTGCGTTGAAGTCTCCCAGCAAGACTAAGGAGTCCCCTTCAGGAGCCCCATACAGGACTCTTTCCAGGGTCTCCAAGAAGGCCGAATACTCTGAACTGCTGTTGGGTGCATAAGCACACACAACAGTCAGAGTTTTCCCCCCCATAACCCGCAGGCGTAGGGAGGCGACCCTCTCGTCCACTGGGGTAAACTCCAACAACGAAGCACCTAACCGGGGACTTGTGAGTATCCCCACACCCGCCCGGCGCCTCACACCTTGAGCAACTCCGGAGAAGAATAGAGTCCAACCCCTATCCAGAAGTAAGGTTCCAGAGCCGACGCTGTGCGTAGAGGTGAGCCCAACCAGATCCAACTGGTACCGCTCCACCTCCCGCACAAGCTCCGGCTCCTTCCCCCCCAGAGAGGTGACGTTCCACGTCCCCAAAGCCAGCTTCTGCCGCCCGGGTCTGGTCCGTCGAGACCCTCTGCTTTCACTGCCACCCTTCTGGCAGCGCACCCGACCCCATCGATGTTTCCCGTAGGTGGTGGGCCCGCGGGACGGAGAAGCGGAGGTGTTGCCCACGTTGCCTTTTCGGGCTGGGCCCGGCCGGGCTCCGTGGCAAGCCCGGCCACCAGACGCTCGCCGACGAGTCCTCCTTCTGGGCCTGGCTCCAGAAGGGGACCCCGGGCTTCCTCCGGGCCGGGTATCCTCACTTCTTGTGTCGTCTTTCATGAGGTCTAATGTTTGGAAATACATGTGTGTATAATAGGAAGATGATATAACATACTATATGTATGCATGTAGTACCACCCTTGCTAGCGATTCCCTCTCTAGTTTAGCATACTCAGCTTCGTTGTCCCTGGCCATAGAATCACGATTTTATGGGACCGGAAAAAACTGGGGTAAAATACACACTAGCCGGTACTACGCTATATGGAAAGGCCACCAAAAACTGTCCTGGCCTGGACGATGAAGGACGTTAAAACGGGGCTAGCCGCTGCAATGGAAATGCGCTATAACATACCTTATTCTTACTCCGAGCACTACTTCTGCTCCTCCGTCGCTTCACACTTGCAGAGGGCGATTTCTCAACTGGCCGAACTGGTGTCCTGGTCGGTGATGACACCAGAAAGACCGATGGTAACTCTGCATCTCCATTGAGTATGGTTGTTCCATAATCCCATGTTATGTTTTATCATACTCTCAGAGTAGTCGTCCGGAAATGTTGAAATGTTCGCTTGCATACATGAGCCTGTAAATCTCTCGGTTCGGGCGCCGGCCACATTTCGCTAGCCACTGCCCTCCGAATGTACTTCTTACGCTTACCTTTTGGCAACAGATGGAAACCGAGCATTCCGTGGATTGTTCCTATCCGAATTATGGCAATATTTCGCGATACAGTGAGGCATATTTGAAGAGAGAAACTACAGTAAATAACATGGAGATCAACGTGTCTTCGAAAAACCAAACGCATGGATTACGTCCCGTCCGGGAAATGGCGGCGCCCACAGTGTTGATGTTATTTTCGTATATAATCAGTTTAAAATCAACTGATAATGTCATCGGATTAAAAAAAAAAAGAGAGAGACTGGCAGAGACTGGTCTGTTTTATCGGATGATAATTTTTTAAAAAATGAGTGTCATGAGCATACCATTCCTTTAATTAGTTAGTTGGGTCACATGGATATCGGCGGCACTCTTAGAGAATATAATCAGGTGTTTACCTGTGTGAGGTTTGTGTGGAAGAGAGCGGAGAGTATTGCTGTATATGATATACGTATATATATATATATATATAATATATAAAAATGCAGTGGCGATCCGTGTCTATCACAACTGGACCTTCTGTAGACACACACACCCCCGCCTCCGTCAGTGCAACAGCCAGGGCATTCGATCAAGGATGTAGAATACCTTGGTTGAAGGATATTCTACCCAGAGACCCAGAACAAGATCTGATTGGTTGCTTTCTTTTCTAACACAAACCACTGAAAAGCGTAGTGCATGGTCCGAGAAGGAGAAACAAATCAACGTAACACTGTAATATCACAGATCAACAACACGGATACCATTCTCATTTATTCATTTTATATACATTTTATTTATATAATTAAATAAAAATGTTGTTTGTTTTATCTGAGTGTTCCGGGGTATTCTCTGAATACCTTGAAGGCCCTGATGCCACTGATAACATGTGTGTATCTTATAATAGGTTGGCAAGTCTCTAGCAAAATAAGATTTTGTTTAAGGCATCTTTTGGAACTAAGCGTTCATTCTTGCCATCACATCTCCTGACCAAGCCCCATCTTTTCAAAAGTGTGGACTTTCTTTTTTTTCTTCTTTTTTACAAATTCTAAACTGAATATCTTTGTTTTGGTTTTTTTTACTTTACTTTTCTTCTTTTACTTACATTTTTGTTCACAGTGCAATCCGAGTCTAAAGGGGAGAGTGCTTTTGTATAGAGGCTCCTAATGGAGGATGCCACAGTGCTTGTTCACACCTGTATAGCAAGACTGAGATAATACAATACATGAACATCTGTCCTGCTACAGTAGAGTGCACTGCAGCAGGAGTGTGCATGTGTGGGAGAGAGGAGAGACTTCAAGTGAGTGCAGAGCCTGAGGAATGCTCCTCTCATCTTAATGGAGCGGACGTCAGGTTCTTTTTGAAACATATAAAACAGGCCCGCTTCCTGGGCTTAACAGAGCTGTGGTGCTTCCATTGTGTCCAGCTCCTGTGGGCTCCCTCTCCACAGCTCAGTGTCTTCCGTTTGCATCTGCTACCCATCAGCCAGGAATTTGACATTTCATTTTCAAATAGATTTTTTTTAATTCTCCATTTTTTGAGAACATGAAAGTATTTGCCAGCAGGCTGCCCAGCTGCTCTCGGTGCTTTAAGAATACCTCATGCTACAAAGTATGCAGAGTGCAGTTTACTCGCACCATCTGTATATATATACTAATCATTTTGTACGTGTGAAAACGTGCTTTTCCACCTGCCACTACTTTGACAGTTCCTGCTGTGGGACAGTTTCTTGGTTCTTCGTTGGTGCCCGAATGAACAAGTCAAGAGAACAAAATGAAAACCTTGATAGAGAAACACTGTGTATGTTATTGGTTTGTTTTTGGTGCATTGATCGCAGAGACACTGAGTGGTAATATCGATGCTCTCTATTTTAATATGGGGCTATGACATCAGACTGACCTGATAAGTTCATGCTGCTCTCATCCTCGAATCAGGTCTCAGCCACATCCAGCCGGTTTGCAGATCAAATGGATAAAAAGAGTGGCGACCTGAGGATTTATATAATATCATATGTGTTTCTTTTTGTCATTGATAATGAAACTCTGAAGATGATGTCGGTCCTGTTTGATCAGAATCAGAATAACATTGTTTGAGCAAAGAGACAGTTAAAGACATAAGTAAAATACAGTATTAGGTAAATGTGATGTTATACATGTCAGTAACAGCATGGTACGAATGAGGTGGACCAAATAGAAAGTAATAAAGTAGCAGCCAGGTAATGGCAGTAGAAAGGTATGCATGTGTATTGCATGGTGTTATTTGACAGCACTGTTGTCACGGTAATGGGTAGTGCAACAGCGTGTTCACAGGAACAGCAGCTCACACACAACACTGCAAGGCTGCTGCTGTGTGTGAACCTCTCATTGTCCGACAGCACTTGTGTTTCCTTCTGGGCCACGTGTCAGTCCCCTGTCTTTCCAAGGTAAACACATTTATTCATTTCAAATTAAAATAAAAACCGGCTGTGGAAAAAAACCAGTTTGTACATGTTTGATTGGAAGGTAGGTCTGCAGTGAGCTGTGAGGGCATCTCAGGTCACTGGTGAGGCTTCTTACAAAACCCTCGAGAAGTTCAGGCAACAATATTCGCAAACACACATTTTGACTTAATTTTAAGGAGAGTAAATTGAAATGTCAAGCAACGTCAACTTTGTGGCACAAAAGACACTTTGATGCAAAGTGCGCACAAGGTTGAAGAAAACAAGAAACAAGCTGGCCTAATGAAAAGCACCGTGCGCATAAACACGCAGCACATCACTCACAAGCTGGGTCTTACTTCATGTCTGAAGATGGCAAAGCATTCGGTAACCTTCACCCAGAGCTGCTTCCAGAAGAGTTGAGATGCTGGAATAAGAAACGCTTAATTCTCACTTAGTGTGTGCTGTCATCAGAGCGAGGAGTCAAGGCTCCATCAAAAGGCTCTCTCACGAAGTGATTCTCTTTGCAGCATTACAACAACAAACCTGCATCAAATGTACAATTCTTACGATCTCAACTTATCATCATTTTTTTTCCCAATTTATAATTATTTTCGATGTAGTACTTTTAACGGTCATTGACAGAGTGCAGAATGGGTGAGACACAATGCATGCAGGTACTGTAAGCCGTACAGAAGACACAGCTTCATGGTTCTGATCTGATCCTGGATCAGGACTCACGGTCTGGTTCCAGTAGTTTGCAGGTTGGAGAAGAAAATGCAAAGGATACATTTATTTTGAACAGTTCAAGTGTTGAAGGCAGGAAGAGTCCTCTGAGATGAACTACTGTCGTCATAACAATAAAAGACATTTCAAAGAAGTGTTTGTTACGAACACTGAACAAACCCTTCCCCTGAAGGCAACAGCTCCAACAGGCCATACAAGTGAAAAAGCATCTCTGATGCTATGAAATGAAATGTACCACTTCTCTGTCGTCCCGGTAACGTCTGGGTGATGCCGGATGTGTTTCCATCACGTCCTCCACAGCATTAGAAACACGGACTCACCGCCTCGTCTCAAACACTCTCTCTGACGCACTTTGGCAAACTACAGCACATGTTTGTTCACTTGTCGAGCTCAGACTATGAGCACGTCGTACTCTTCTGGAAGCAGACACAACAATGATATCACATTCCAAACTGTCCCGTCTCATCCATCAAGAAATTGAAAAACATATCTGAAAAACAGAAATAAAAAAAACTCAGCACTTCAATTCTGCATTGCTGTTGCAGTCTGGACCGAGCCGCTGGCGCCGGAAGAAGGACCTCTGATGAAGCGAAGCAGATCGATCACTCTATCACTCTCACAATTGAAATTCAGTTTTTCACTCTGGTGTTATTTTACAATTACAATCATAGGCAGAAATAAACACTAATGGAGAGGTGTCATGGCCAAGGGGCGGGTGGTGGTGAGGTGCCTTGCTCCAGGACTCCTTGGCACGTCTCCAACTACCAGTCTTATCCCATCTGGACTTGAACCAGCAACCCTTTGGTGTCCAACTCCCTACAGTCTGACTTCTGGAATCGACGGCAATCGAACCCGTGCCGCGGCGGTGAGAGCACTAAAAACCGAATCGTTGATTTGAATCACATTTATTATTTCAACAAATTCAACCTAAGTTGAAAGCAATAATATTAATATTGAACCTAATATTTGTTATTTAAACTTATTATTATTATTGCTTTCAAATAACCTAATACCGTAATGTCCACATGTTCAGTCACCAGACCACCAGGGAAGATGCCTCTCTTCCATTTGAACATGTGTATCATCTCTTTCCGTAGTTTTGTGCCATCTCGGAGAAATGGCTTGAAAAAGAAAAGAAATCTCGTCACTGAAAAAGAACAGAATGAAATACGACCTCGTCACAGAAGATAACCGTTGTTTTACAGTGAGGCATTATCTGCAGCAGAGCACTCCCTTTCAGTTTGACCAATGGCCAGTGCGGAGACAATAAGAGCCCTCCCTCTTGCTGTAACGTCACGGTGCGTCTGGATGTGAGTGTGTTCCCGTGAGATGCTCTTCAGAGCCTGGTGGGACCTGCTCCCTTCAGGGGAGGAGTGCTCAGCGTAACACAAAGTGTGTGGCACAGTGACCGGTGGGCAACATGCTGCTGCTGTCCACTGCAGCAGCACATGTTCTGTCTTTGACACGACACGAGTGTCTGTTCAAAATAAAATAAAGAACTGTATCCTTGTGCTTTTTCCGATGCACCAAACTCCTGTAAACCGTTTCACCCATAATGCACTGCTGCAGGTGTGTGTGCAGCACCCAGCAGTCACTATAACACTTTTGAATGTGTTTTTTGCAACATACCAAACAGTTGCTGCTAAATTCATGCTGTGAACTTTGATTTGAGAACCTCTTAGGATCAGACCCTGGCTTTCTATAATAACTGGCTTTATTACTATCTTTGCTGACATTTTTTCAGGATGAGATCATCTTTATTTATTGAATACAGAATGTGTTTCTTTTTAAGATACAGCCTAAAGTTATCTGTTTAACATTTAAAAATCTGCCCAAACAGATTAACATCGCTCACTGAAACCATCGTTATTGCTAGGATCCCTTCGCAACTAGATTTTATCCCAAAAAGCGTGTGTGTGTGTGTGTGTGTGTGTGTGTGTGTGTGTGTGTGTGACAGCCCAGAACTGTGCTGGAGTCAGGGAGGTGTTTGGTCTAACTCAGTGCCAAGGTAAAGTCTCAGCCTGCATGCAGAGCGGTGTGTTCCTGACTGAGCCCATTCAAACTGACACGCACGCACGCACGCGCGCACGCGCACGCACACACACACACACACACACACACACAGGATGACACGCATGCAGGCTTTGTAAAACTATACTATTCTGTAACCCTAGCCTAAAATAGGACACATGATATTAGCCTTCTTCTTTTCTTAGGTCCATATTTCTATTGTCATAATACACTTAAGTAAACAACACTTTTATTTATTTGCATTGCATTTGAGGTTTATGAAATCCAAGAGTAACGTAAAGTAATCAGGTTACATTTTGTATTGTGATACTCGGATAACGTTACTGAATACTTTGTTTTACAGGTAACTTAAAAGGATACATTTGTAAAGTAAGCCTATATGCTCGTATGAAACCATACACTCATTCACAGAGAGGAAGGTCAGCCTTCCGCCCTCACTGTTCTCCCGTCTGATTCAAATGTTTTCTGTCTGTGTCTCTTGCCCCACGTCAGCATAATGTGAGATGACACGTCCTCTGAAAGCTGTCGCTTCCTTCTCCTGATTCACGCACCGAGAAGTGAAGTTTGTGTTTCTTTGGCCTTGGATTTACGAGTTCAGCATTTATCTTCAAATGTCCTGCCCAGCTGCATCAAAAAATCCGTCCATAAAGCCCCCCCCCCCCTCTCCTTTCCCCCCCCTCTTGCAGACGTCACTAGTGTTTGGCCAACCAGAGGACATCCTGTTGTTATGAGCCCGAGGCAGCTCCTCAGAGCTCCTATCAATCTCCGCCTCACTATAATCTGTCTCATTAATCCCTGCCCGCGTGCCGCAGTGATAATGGAGTCTGTTCCCCACTCCCTGAGGTTATTCACACACTCAGAAGGTGTGCTGCTTTTGTTGTTGGAAGCTGGGAGCTGAGAGGCAGTTGAGAGAGATACACAGACAGATAGCAAAGGCTATTTATCAGTTGGTTGTTACAACCTGGGCCTGAGTGAGGAGCATACATGCTCTGAAGTTAATCAACCAGTTAAGCAAAACGCAACATCTTGCAAGAAACAGCGTCTGAGGGCTTCTCAACATTTAACAAACTATGAATGTGTCATACCCACTTAACGGGAAGAAACTCAGCTATCAGGCAATATTAACCATTTTTAACACAAGGGTAATACCAAGCCTCTGAATTAGCCCTGAGCGAAAAAATGCTAACGCACTTGGCACAGAACTCACGGTAGAGATACCGTATTACTTATCGGATCTGCACAAGCAAAATATCACATGAAAGCTGAGATTCCACAGATTTTAGAGGTATAAGTATCATCACTGTGCGACAAAAACTCAGAGGGGCAGAGAATGTGAAACCAGACAACAAACAACTTAGCTTTACGGAGCCAAAACAGCAAAAAACATCTTACCTTAGCTGTTGTTCTGATCGAAAGTTGTGTTCAATGGCATTAAAACGATAAAAACGCTGCTGAAGGATAATCCAATGGTTAATCCAATGTGTCTCTGTCACTTTTAAATGATTACTGATAATCCATCATCATATTGATGTCAACAACAGAGTTTTCATATATAGCTGCTATGATAGGTACGAGAGTGTATGACAGCTTCCGCTTCCGGGCATTCTGGCCACGCATCACTCTATTCACCAATGGGTAGTGTTTAGATGGATTTTAAGAACTTCCCCTCGATTCTATTGGCACTAACGGTTTAAAAGAGGTGTCAAGTGTTTTTTTTCTTCTAAACCTCTCTAAAAAAGTCAAATGTCACTTGTTTTGCATCAATCTTGATACAGGGTACTAATTATATGTTATAGTTTGGATTCCTAAAGCTTTTAGTCTACTATCCCATCATTCAAGGGTGGTTTTCACTATAAGTAATGTTTTTTTTTTTGGACGGACACTATCATTTACATTGTTTTACTATGTTCAATCTGAATTTACTTTCAAATAAAAAAATTCTATTTTTATCATTGCTTTGAGAATAAAGATTATTAATGTAACCCTTTTAGAAGTGAAGATATAGTCATTTGTTGTGGGAATGTCCTTTCCGAGCCTGAGACCTGAAAAACAGGCTCGGGGCTTAACTGGTTAAAGCAGTAAAGGATTTAGCATTATTCTATTTATATCCTGACATTTACCTAGCTTTATAAGGCAAAGCCATTCACCATGAGATTTAGCTCTGAGATCTGATGATGCCAGAAGAAATATCAAGTTTTCTTTTCTTTCTTTGAACCTTTCTTTGAAAGGCAATAACCATTGCTAATATTAGAAAGGACATTTAAGGAATGTTAGAATTCTTTAAGACATTTAATTTAAAAAATTAACCAAAGAGTCATCAGTGAAATATTTAAAATGATGTTGACATGCAGATAGGAACTTTAGTCTTTTATGTTAGTTTATGTTAAGTGCTAACAGCTTATACTAATACTGATACATCTATTTTAAGTAAAGCGTTACAAAGTTTGGATATCTGAGTGAATATGATAACGGTACTGTGAACAGCTCTGTGCTGTAGCTGCTCGAGCTAATGCTAGTTAGCGTTAGCTTCTCCGTCAGAACCTACATGTTTTCAGATACTCAGCTAGAATGAGACATTTAAAAGAAGAATTTACAATACCTAACATAACTGAAGAATTGTGATGCTACAGTCTCATTAGTATGGTTATGACCAGTAGCTTATGATGGTTAATTTGTGCAAACTGTAGAGAAATAATCATGGTTTTACTGTCTGTCAACATAATTACAAGTGCTAGCTGCACATATACTGTATGATGTTTGCCTCAGCATGATGTCCTCCTCCTTTGCAATTGGTGTGTTTGTGTGTTTGTGTGTGAAGGTAAGGCCAAGTTCATCCACATGGGTGAGGAAGTAGATGGGGTGGACATGAGGGCGGAGGTGGGCCTGCTGACTCGTAACATCCTGG
This sequence comes from Chaenocephalus aceratus, assembly GCA_023974075.1. Taxonomy (NCBI): domain Eukaryota; kingdom Metazoa; phylum Chordata; class Actinopteri; order Perciformes; family Channichthyidae; genus Chaenocephalus; species Chaenocephalus aceratus. The sequence continues at coordinate 1,101,034 of CM043787.1, read as the reverse complement.
TCCGTGGAGAGATGGAGCCCGGCTGCTACGGCAACGAGGCCTGCAACTTCTTCGACTTCGACACGTTCGGTGGGCACGTGAAGGTACGCTGCTGTTTCAACCTTTTAATTGACAGAACGAAACAACAGGTGGCTAACTTATGAACCAGTTCCCACCGGGGGGGGGGTCATAGTGTGCTTCCTGAGAACCAGCACTAAGCAGAGACCTGCTCCCGAGCTGGGGCGGCTTCAAAATCCGCTACCCATGGTTATTCATGCTTTCTCTCCAGCAGATAAGGCATCACAATCTGAGGCAGCATTTCAATGAAGCACCGTTCATTGAGTTGCCCAAACAATCTGAGTCAGTTAGCAAGGTCGTCTGTGTTGTCTCCGGAAGCTCAATAAGGATATTTTTCTACAAATTAGACTAAGCTGAATGTTTCTTTTACAAAACTAAGAAAAAGTATTTTATGGTCCCTGAATGTGGAAAGCTCAAATAAAAAAATGAAATGTTCTGATGTATAAAAATGTAAAAGTAATGTAAAGGAAGGTTAATACGGTTGATTAAATCCAAGCTGTACAAGCCTGACAATCTGCGACAGGAGAGAGACACAGGAGAGGGAAGGACCAGAGTGTCAGTACAAGGACAACATAACTCAAAGAAGAGAGACTTTACTTACAAAAAGAGGTGCAAAGATGCTAAAAATGCTGGCAGGCTAACTGGTAAAGGGCTAAGCTAAATCATAGTCCGGGGGAAAAACAGTAAAAGGTCTAAAACCAGGCAGAAGACAGGGACTGGAGGGCTTTGGAATGAAATGCTGGAAAGGCTCATGGCACAAAGACAATCTGGCAGTGGACTGAGGAGTGGGTGAGAGGAGAGTCTGAGCTGGTGGAGGACATCTACTGACGGGGGCCGGGTCTGGAATAGAGTGGTGCAGAAACAAGGCCTACCAACCGGAAACAAGTTGGCATTTTGCCACTTCAAGTTCCCTTTTCTTTAAGTAAATGGGGTCTTTTTTACGTGTTCGTGATTAGAAGCCTGAAGTGAGGTCTGTGGTTGAAACCTAAGAGATTTTCACTTCTTTTTTCTCACATAAATACCCCGACAGTGGCTCAGTCAGTAGGGGCTTGGACTGGGAGCCGTAGGGTTGCCGGTTTAAGTCCCCGACCAGACCTAAATATGGAGTGTGGACTGCTACTTGGAGAGGTCCAAGTTCACCTCCTGCCCTGCCGTGGTGCCCTTGGCACCGGACACACCCCTCACCCCCATTGCTCCAGGGCGCTGTGCAATAGCCCAACTACTCCTAGGATGGGTTAAAAGCAGAGACAAAATGTCACTGTGTGTGCTGTGCTCTGCATGTGTGACCATTAGAGAATGGTTTTCATCCCTCCGTCTTCTTCGTCTTCTTCTCTTCTTCTTCTTCTTCTTCTTCTTCTTCTTCTTCTTCTTCTTCTTCTTCTTCTTCTTCTTCTTCTTCTTCGTCTTCTTCTTCTTCTTCTTCTTCTTCTTCTTCTTCTTCTTCTTCTTCTTCTCTTCTTCTTCTTCTTCTTCTTCTTCTTCTTCTTCACTAGTAAATGTCAGAAGTTGCTATGTGTCATAAAAAGGGAGGTTGCTAACAAGTATCTAAATAAACTACGAAACCGTCACCACGCTGACATTAGCCTTCTTATGCCATGTGACCATGATATAGTTTGTTTATAGCATCGCGTTAGCTTTTTACTATGCACGAAGTGGCATTAATATTTGGAGATTAACTGCTGAACATAACGTTTTAAGTATCATGAATGTGTGTTTGCCAAAGAGCTTATTTTCTGCAACATACAGAAATCCAAAGGAAAAATCCTAGTACTTTTTGTCGACGGAGCCCTTTGCCAATGCTAACTTCCGGGTTGGCCAACACAAATACGTCTTCACTGCACCACTCTGAGACAGAACACAGACAAGCAAAGAAAATAAGAATGACAAGTTAAAAAGGAGAACTCAGAACCATGACAGAGAGACTGTGTTCCTGCTGCCTTCATGCCTCTGTGGCCCCAGGGCAGATATCATCCTATTAAACATTTCCATCACAGTCTATCACACATTACCATGCATGCACATAGGAAAGCCTCTGAGATTCAAGTGAAGCCCTTCCAAACGCCTCAGGTAAACTTACCCCTTGACAGTTGGTTGTGCTCAGACCTCGTATCTCCACCAATATCAGGAGCTCAGAGCAGCAGCCTTAGTTTCCACTTGTATTTTTTTCAGATGCCTAATGACCCAACAACACGTTCTCACTCCCAACCCGTCACATGTTGACGGTCGGTCAGGGCCCCTCCCTGTCACTCTATTACGCACAGGGTACCCCTTGTGAGTCCGTTTTCAACGGGCAGGGCGTCCCATAGACCTTCATAGACCTCCCATATCGTTGATAATAGACGCCATGAGAACGCTCCCCGATGGTCGTTATTATTTATTTTTTAATAGTCTCAATTTCGCCGATTTTCTTGTTGCCCCAGCTGGTCGACACCTCTTTTAGCAGAAACAAAGGCTACATTAATGTATTAAATCGATGTTAATCCATGTGTGTGGTTGTGGAATTAATGGATGTGCCGTTGTCCGTTACAAACTCTTCAACTACAACCCTAATTATATTTTAAAACATTTTAGAAGGCCTCGAAATACTTTAATGTAAATTTAAATGTGAAGGGATGTGTGTAATGTGGTGATTGACATTATTCACCCACAGATCTATGGGTATTGTTCCGCACGGACATTTTAGTTAACCGGACTTCCTCTTGATGTGAAATCTGAAAACATTTTTTAAAAATAAAATAATACTTTATTCCGAGTTTGCTTGCTTTTCTCTTTGGAGGTCATCACATAACGGCATTGTAATACACGGTTCGGCTGCATTAAATATTAGACAAACAGAAATAACTGCCGCCGAAACTGAATATGTGATGTGGATCATAAATATATCAGCAATTAAACAAAATCTTCAATTTTTCTTCACAATATAAGTCTCCTTGCAGTATCAATACTAATTCGGCTGACTTTTATATTTGATCCAATCGGTATATTGGTATATGTACACCATAACGGAGCACAGCTGATAGAAAGGGACGTGGTTTAAAGCACGTTATTGAAATGTATTATTTTTATTATTAGATATTAATAAGAGACACAGACAGACAAACTAATAAGGCTTTATTTAAACATTAAAGAATACTTTAGGTTAAGGTCTTATTTTGAATACGAAAAAAGCGTTGGGGGTATACATATTAAGCCTGACGAAGTACTAATATATTGCTTTCCTGCAATGTTAACTACTGTATGTTTAAGCACTTATTTTAACTGATATTATACGTATGTATTATACTCTTATAAGATGTATGTAGATAGAATAAGAAATGTGCAGAATACGACAGTTTAATGGTGGAGGTATACACACATATTGAAAGATGTCTTGTGATGCACTGTTGAGGAACCTGCGACCCAAGTTGTTCATCTCCGACCTTGTCAGGTATTGAACATTCAATAAATAAAGAACACAGAATTATTCATTATAAAAAACAGAATTTGTGTGACTATCACGGGGTTTGTCAAGCGAAGCGGAGAGAATACTTACTTCCGGGTGTACAATTCTCTAAAGCAACTGAGCTGCTCCGACCCTCGGTCCTGACGGACTCCAACTTGTGTTTATCAAACCAATAAATAAACACAAGGATAATGATGTGTTATTGTTGAGTAAATAACAGTGTGGTTTAGAAAATAATACAAAATTAGAAGGAAAAAAACGATGAAACATACAGATTTCAGTATTCTGAGCCCCTACTCTCCGCCTAACTGACGGCAACAAAAGTCCTGCATTATTCAATTAAAATAAAGAAGTAAAAACAATCAGTGTGGCTTGATATTGAGTAAGAAAAAGGTTGATACCTTAAACGCTGTGAGAATGGATCTGCAGAGAGCATTTCGCCGCGATCGCAACTCGTCTATTACCAACATTCAGGGAGCTCTATGCAAGTCAATGGGACGCCCTGATAGTTGAAAACTGACGCGCAAGGGGTACCCTGTCCGTAATAGGGTGACAGGGAGGGGCCCTGACCGACCGTCAACATGTGACGGGTTGGGAGTGAGAACGTGTTGGACCCAGAGCCGCCCCTCTCACCCGTCATGTGTTGCTCCAGCAAGCACCGAGGATGAGAAGGAGCCAGACATGTCCAAGAGATAAAACCTTATGAAGGGGCCTGCCGTAGACCAAGACGCCGCCGTGCATATGTCCTCCACACTCACGCGTTGAACAAGGCTGTTGAAGGCTCTCCCCGCCTGTCCATAGGCATGTGAAATGCACTCGCAGAGCCATCCTCTCAGGCGTTTCTTGGACAGAGCTTTACCGGCCACACCATCCCCAAAGCACACTAACAGCTGTTAAGTGCGCCCAATGGAAGCCGTGCGCCCTACATAACATGCCAGCACACGCACCGGGCAGAGGAGGTGCAATTTAGCCTCCCTGGCCCCAATATGGCGTGGAAGACTAAAGCCTCCTTATGTTCTTGGGAACAAAGGAGGGGTTCGGTCTGAGTGTCGCCCCGCTACGGTCACCCCGAATCAAAAGGCAACTCGGGAGCCCCGACAGAGCGGTCAGCTCGCACACTCTCTTGGCCAAAGTCAAGGCAAGCAGCAAAGCTGTTTTCAATGACAGAGCCTTCAGGCAGGAGAGCTCCAGAGGCTCAAATGGTTATGTGACCAGAGCCTCGAGCACCAACGGCAGATCCCAATGCGGGGTGGAGACATGCACCACTGGGCGCTGTCTCCTGACCCCTGCAAAAAACGTGACTAAAGGCTGACCTGCCGCCAAATCCCTCATGGCAGGACGAGGTGGCTGCTGCATACACCTTAATTGTGGAATGAGCCAGCCCCCTGTCCACCAGTATCTGTAAATAGGACAGAATAGAGCCCAACGCACATGATAGAGGCTCTAGACTCCTTTCTTCACACCACCGCTGGAATCCCAACCACTTTGTCCTGTAACAGGCTGTGGTGGATCCTGCTCTTGCTGCCTGGATAGACTGAATAACTTTCTCAGGCAGTCCCTCCCGTCTCAGCCTGTCCAGCTGAACGTGTGTGGGGATAGGGAGTAGCCAAACGGTACTCTGTTGTACTCGTAGGCTATCCCCTGGAAGGCAAATGCAAATACTTTCTTTGCTTTGGAGAAATTTTCGACATGAAAGTAAGCGTCCTTCAGGTCGATGGTTGTGAACCAATTGCCCGGCTGCCGTGGTTCCAGTAATTGGTTTACATAATGGAACTTTTCGCAGGCAATGTGCTGATTCAGGCTGTGAAGATCCAGAATGGGTCTGAATTCTCCTGTCTTCTTGGGAACCAGGAAGTACATGGAGTAAAGCCCCTTTTCTCTGTCCTGAGAGGGCACACTGTTCAAAGGAAACATCACTATGTAATCTCCTGCTGGATGATAGATTTGCCTGAATGGAGGAGGGACGCTGCAAAACTGGAGTGAGTACCCCAGTTTCAGTGTCCTGTCCATCCACTCTGTCAGTCCACAGCTGACCTAAAACTGTGTTAGGGGACCTGCAAGCAGCTGTGGAGTCGCAGCTAAGAAGCTGTAGCACTCTCTGGTGGCCTACTCCACCGCCAACCTTCCATAAAAGGAAGATTGGCCCATGGGGGGCTGACACAGAAAGGGCCGATTTTCTACTGAGGTCCTTGAACGCACCGCGGCACGCTCTCGTGGGGCCCAATAGTATGAAGCTGCAGCGTCGGAGACTGCAGTTTCAGGAAAAACTTTCACACCGGCAATAGCGTCTCTTGAACCCGCACAGTGCTTTGACAGCACTTTCTGCGCTTTATTCCACTCACGTGCGCTCGCCCACCTGCTGCTTCCTTTACTGGAGTTTACAGCATGGCGGCGAGTGTGGGACAGTGTTCTGTCCTCTGAGGATGAGCGTAAGAAGCAGCATACGCCAAGCTGCGACTACTCCTCATCCACGTGACCAAGGACATCAATCCAAAGAGCCCTTCCGTAGACACAGGGGCTTCCAGGAGATCATCACGGCCTTTTTGGAAAGTGCCATGCGGTATGATGCCCCAGGGACATCACACGGCAAGCAGCGGCGGGTCACACCGTAGACCAAGCTATTAATTCGGCCGATGCTGCGGCCAAATAATCACGGTGGGGGCATCTTGCGGAAGAGCAATGAGCGAGACGTCCAACACACCCGTGTTTATTTGCAGCCGCCCTGTCACGCGGCAGCGGGGCAGAGGTTCTCCGCCCAGCCTGCTGCAGATGGGCTGCCAGGCTCCGCTGGTCATCACCAGGGGGAAGTATAGACCTGGGCGGTGGACTTGACGCCGGACCCCGAAGTGCCCGACAACGAGAATTCCTCCTCGTCCTCCTCCCGGGCAAACGGAGCCATCCGCCCCGTTGGAATGGCGAATGTGAATGGCACCGCCTCGGCCATATCCTGGACCCCCAAACACTCGAAGCAGAGGTGGTGGGGATTGGCGCCCGCTATTAAGCCAGGGCACGAAGGACAGGCCCGGGCCTCGAGAAGTGGCGACTCCATGAAGGTATGATAACTTCTTTCTTCTTCTTTCAAACGTTTTACTTTCTCTGTCAGCTGTTGCTCGCTGAAGAGAAAAGGATGACAGTCAGGAGGCGTAGCCGCCTTCTATGCTGTGTGCCTGCGCGCGCATTCAGGTAGGCTCGCCCCGATTGGCCGGCTACGTTTATGCAACTCAGTGTGTGAATGCTCGCATAGCATGGTTAAGGGTAGTACCCATAGAGTCCAGTAGAGGGCGGAGCCTGTGTTAAATATAACCTCCCTCCATTCTAGATTTGCAGCCCTCTTCTGTGATTCCTTCCTCCTTCAACCGTCCTTTCAAGTCCTTTTTCCTCAACACGGCTCTTGCTTCATGCTGCCTTCTCTACATCTCACTACTGAACCCTACATTGTTTCCCTTTTCCCCATGTGCTTCCTTTGTGAACTATAGACTCTCCCCTTATCACCCCCTGCCATAAACCATACTAATACAATTAAAGGTACTGTTTATAGATTGTAGATCAATTGAAAGAAACCCTCCTCCTTTCTTTCTCTCTGCTCACTCCTGCTTGTTGCTCTTTCCCTCGTTTTGCCCTCATCCCTCTTTCCCTTCTTTCAGTTTGATATTTTTCATTGACTTGAAACAGCCTTTGTGTCTTTTAATACCTCAATTTGATTTGAAGTGACTGACGTGTATCTGCGCTCCTCTTCAGGTGGAGCGGGGCTTCCGGGCGGTTCATATATCGGGGGTGGAGCTGCAGCACATGGGCCAGCAAACAATGGGACACTACCCAGTCCATTTCCATATGAACGGAGACGTGGACGAGAGGGGGGGCTACGACCCCCCCACAGCTGTCACCGACCTGTCCATCCACCACTCCTTCTCCCGCTGCGTCACCATCCACAGCTCCAATGGACTGCTGGTACGTAAGGGAGATTTATTCAAGTTTCATTTTTCAATTGTAATACATTTAGAGTATTTGTAAGCATAATTAAGAAAAAGTTAGACCTTTTGGGAAATATGCTTATTGTTCAGGTATTATCTTCGTGTCTAACGCTTGTAACTTGTATATAGTATAAAGTTGCCATTTGATTGACCTAAATAGTTTTTTATATTTAGGTCAGAGCACATTTTCAATTGGCAGGTCACATTTAAAACACCCACACTTGATGACACACTTCATTGAAAACACTTTGACACCAAAAAGAACATTCCTGTGTGAACTTGAAATGGATTTAAACTAAACTAAAGAGGACATAGTATGTTCATCTTCAGGTGTATATCAGTATCTAGTGTCTCTACTAGGACATGTCTCCATGCTTTAAAGGTCCCATGTCATGCCTTTCTGGTTATCACCCGTCCCCTTGTGTGCTATGAAGCTTCTGCATGTGAACGGTCTGCAGTCACAACCCCTCAAAGTACCCTGTAGGGAGTACAACTCTAACACAGAGAAGACCTGTCTGCTGCCCCTGAACGCCTCGTTGGACATTTCTCTTTTTCTTCCTGGGTACAGTGACGTGAACATGGCCAGGTCCAAATGGACCTCCTCACGTGGAGCTCCTCACACACTCTGCCGTATCTTTTCTCAGCCACAGCTACGCAGCTGGACTGAGTGGATCTCCACTCACAGTTCGCCACACACTCGCGTGTGTGCTCAGGCTGAGTTCATGCTGAGTTTCGCGTAGTCTCGAGAAACCGTTTCCTGGTTGCTGTCTCGCAGCAACCAGGAAACGACACCAGTAATCCAGCTCACACTGTCGGCTCCTCGAGTCTCAAAGGGCGGAGCAGCGAGCCCCGCAACGTCCCGCCAACATGGCACCCAGACCCCACGCAGCATTCTCATCTGTTTGTCTGGTGTCCTTTTCTGGTTGCTAACAAACACCATTGTAACACATAAACACACATCAGAGCACAGTGGGCTCACAGGGGGGGGCAGGAGCTCCAACAGGCCGTGTAGGACAGAGAGTGAATACACAGGCTCTACAGAGATGCTGTGAGAAACCAACGTGAGTGTGGAACATTGAACAATGTGAATCTATTCTAGTAGAGCTCAACAATGGAACTATGATCAGTGGAAATGGCGTGACACGGGACCTTTAATGTTCAGAAAGCTCTTTATTGTTCTCATACTGCCTGTCTTTTCACCCTCTGTCTGAAACCAGAGCCCGGTCTGCTCTGATTGGTTAGCTGGCCGGCTCTGTTGTGATTGGTCAACATCTTAGAGATGTCCCGCCCCTTAGCCTACATACAATGTGTTGAAGCGCTAGACAATAGAAGTGTGAGTGTTACATAGTGATGTCACTTTGTCACAAAAGTAAACAAAGGAGTCCAATGGAGGCGTTTCAGGCAGCGGGGGGGGGGGGTTAGCCTTTGAAACCATTTACATGCACAATAACATAACCCACTACAGGAAAGGGAAACCCCCGTAAATAGCACAATAGGACCTCTTTAAAAAACTACAGTATGTACAGTCAAAGTTTTCAGCTTTCTTTTGGGGTTTTTTAATTGACAAAATAGCTCATCAGGCAGGTTGTTGCTCCTCATCACCTCCATTTCCTGTTGGCTCCCATGTTAAATCCCCTAGTTTTCCCAGAAACAACAATTACTGAAGAAACTTCAGAGTGCCTGAATAACTAAACATGTATATAATCACACTTTGATCTGAAGGTCCAATTGAAAGGGCAGACAGAAATAGCTGAAGGGTAATTTTCAGGTTATAATATCATGCCATCAATGCCTGTGGGGAGGCTGCAGGAAGTCAGCCAAGGACATCGATCCACATCCTTTCATAACAGATGCATTCAGTGAGCAACCTTCATCTGAATGTTTGGGGCACTATCGTAGAACACAATATCTCAATTCATCTGTGCCCAGAGACGAGAAGGAAAGACACTCTGAAGTGATGTTTAGAGTCTCACTTCTTGCAGTATTCAGTCATGTTCAGTCAAAGTGTATGATATGCATTAAGTCACAAAAGAGCAGCCCCCCTCCTCCAGGTTGAGAAATGTTACATTTAGCATCTTAAATTAAGCCCTGAAAGTTTCAGTCAATTTTGGAAATGATTTCTCCAAATTGAGGACCAAGGCATTGCACTAGTGTGACGATCCTGTGTTTCCAGGTGAAGGACGTGGTGGGCTATGACACGCTGGGCCACTGCTTCTTCACGGAGGACGGTCCAGAGGAGAGGAACACGTTCGACCACTGCCTGGGTCTGATGGTGCGAGCCGGAATGCTGCTGCCTTCAGACAGAGACAGCAAAAATGTGCCGGCACATCACCGAAGGATCCTACCCAGGATATGTAGCCAACCCCCGGCAAGACTGCAGGTACCACACGCACGAGAACTGAATGCCCGTCTTGACCTCTTCTATCCCATGGAGGGCCTCTGCCCAGTGAATACATGTGTGTTTTTACATTGAAGCTTCTTAAGGAACATTTAAACATTGGTTTTCAGAACAGACAGATGTAAAACTCAAAATAACTCAACTCATATCGTCCTAGAGCCAAGGGAAATGTGTGATGCTCAAGGTAAGAAAATGCAGACTTTACTTTAGTGTTCAACCTGCAGCGCAGAGACCACACCTGAACAACGTGTTCTCCTGGTCCCGTCATCGTGCTGCTCTGAATGACCCGAAGCACAGTTGAAAGCGGTCACTCCCTGGCTGAGCTGAATCTGAGCGCTGCTGACTCATGGAATCTCTCAGACAATGGGGGGTCGGCCATGCCTCCCTTATTGAAAGTCTGAGCAAGGGAATCAGCCAGTCAGCATGAATGTCCCCCAGCCCCTTCGCCATCCTCTTGCCTGGGGAGATCCAGAGTGTAACGACATCCTCTGTAAGAGTCAGCCATGAAAAGAGCTAATCGATATTCTCTACATACTAAGGAAAGGTGCTTTCATGCTTGTTTTCTTAAGCGAAACACTTTATACATTAATAATATTATATATTATATGTATATGAATTGTTTGATTATATGTATTCATTTTTAAAGTAATCCTTTGGAGATGTGATAGAGCTTTAGTAAAGGAACCTTGCAACTCTGTTTTGCAACACTTTACAATGAATGGAACACATCAGAGAAAGGTTGAACACAACGCAGCCGTCACGTTGCTGTGTGACTATATGACAACATGATGTCAATCTAAGTTTCACCAGCAAAGGGTTTGCATGGAACTCATTCTGCACCGCGTGTTCCACGACTAACACATGGACTTATGCACAGGTACCATATGGTGTAACGTAGCAGTATTGTGTGGCAGAGAGTAATGCGCCTGTCACAGCCACATCGGAGCAATGAATATGTTCACTTATACTTCGCACAAAGACACTTCACCAGTCACAGCCTCTTAATCAAGTGCACTATACATGAGAGTGATTAGTCGGGATCCAGTACATCGACATGCCTCTGACACCACTCACACTACACAGAGCACCAATTCATCTTGAAACAGTGTTATTAATATACCAGTCATATTTCTTCTTTCTTTCTTAAGAGAGGATATAAGACCGTGTTGTGCTGCTGAGCTGCACACGGCACTGCTGTGATTAGGGAAGTGAGAGATCAGACGGTGGTGATGATCAGAAATACACCCTTTGACAGGGACGTGACGACGGCTCCACAAACGGAAAGTCGCCCCCTCAGGATTCATATTGATCATATTTGATAGTGCAGCGCTGCATAACATGAACAGAGATGCTTTAACCCAACCTCCCACCTGTCTTCTTCCTCCACATGTATGATCTGAATTTGGTTCTAAAATACCACGCAGAATAAGTGAGGTAACGGCAAACTGTTGGTGTACCTGTACCTCTGGAAGATAACCAGCTGACTGCGAAGTCCCCGTTACCTGCATTGGAAGCAAGAATATGAAATGAACATGTTATGGCATTCATGAACATGAGGTAAAGGCAGGTGTATCCATATAGCTATTTCAACAACATTAGAAGCATTAAGATTTAGTGCAACATGTGGTCATCAACAAGCCAAAAGTTACATTGCTGTGCAACTTGAGAGAACACACACACACACACACACACACACACACACACACACACACACACACACACACACACACACAAGCTCTGATCAGAAGACAGTTTCATCCTCCTCATGCAGCCCACACGTCTCCTGTTCCGAGCAAATTCAACACGTACACAACCCAACAATGAGGGGGGGGGGTGGGGGGGGGGGGGGGGGGGGGGAGAGGGGGGGGGGCGGGAAGAGACAGAAGGGTCCACAAGCGAGTGAAAAAAAGCTGACAAGAAATGAATCACCATAAATCTGACTCGAAGAACGTGGTTAGTGCAATCATGTTTTATTAAAGGTGAATTTTAAACCACAGTAATAAATAAATACAGTGGGATTTGGAAATCATGACAGAATACAAAGATCCAGACAAACGGACAAAGAGCCTCATTAGGCAACACACTCTCACTCCCTAAGCGTCCATAGCGACGTTTGGTCAGTGTCCGTGGCGTCCAATTGTGACGCTCCTAGGCTCCTTCAGCGTCATAAAGGGACGCAAATAGCTTTCAACTGATTGCAATGTTTCCCATCTGCTCGGGATTTGACGCTCATGGAAGCACGGCATTCGTTTATGTCGGCTGCCCTTAAAGGTAATGTGAGCGTCCATTCCCAGGAGTAAAGGATGGCAGAAGACACTACACTACCCAGAATCCCCAGCTATCGTTTGGACTACACCATGTGCTCTTGACAAACCCCGTGATAGTCCTCAAGCTCTGTGATTGGAGAGTGTGCTCCGAGGGTTAAGCCGATTCTCGAACAGCACTTGAAATGGGATGGAACCACGGCAGACTGTCCAAAACTGGATTTGAACGGGTCCCACCGCGTCCCCCCCTCCCCCACCCCGTCCCCAGAACTACTCATGCTGGCTATTCTGTTTCGCAACATGTTCTCTATGGCACGTCTCTACTGGGAGTTGTAGTTTAAAAGACGTTTTCGTATTTCCCATAATAAGAAGTTGCCCAGTATTAAACTGTGTACATCCCTGGAGGTTTAGGGGACAGGAAACACTCACATTTAAAAACATATAATTAATAAATGGGTGAAAATTGCTTGTGCCCATTATGGGCAGTATTAATATATATACCCACATGCCAGCTAAGGTCAGAAGAGCTTTATTTAACAGCTGGTCTTATGTGTGTGACCCCTGTGATAACATTACATTACATTAATTGATAAGCCTGAAACATGCACTTGTTAAGGTTCAGAGGCACATTTTGCAAATATGGCCATCGATCAACTTAAGATAAGATATACTTTATTGATCCCAAGTTGGAACATTTGCGTTACATGTGTAACAGTTAAATATGCAGTTGTGTTTATTTGAAAATCATTTAGTATAATCACATAAATTCTGTGTTTTATATTCAACAATTCTGTGTTCTTTATTTATTGATTGTTCAATACCTGACAAGGCCGGAGATGAAATATCTACATACATCTTATAAGAGTATAATACATTATGTATAATATCAGTTAAAATAAGTGCTTCAACATAGTTAACATTGCTGGAGGTATGCACACATATTGATAGATGTCTTGTAATGCACTATTGAGGAACCTGCAACCCAAGTTTTTCATTCAGTGCAGAACTACACCACAGTTGTGTAGGCCTATATGATATGTCAATAAACCTTAGAAAATCTTGAAAGGGATGTGCAAAATAGTCATTACATACAGTCTTTAATTAACTATTAGTAGAGAATAACGAGTAATGAATATACTTTATAGCAGGGTTTCTCAAAGTGCGGCCCGCGGGCCAATGGCGGCCCTCGGAAATGTTTCTGGCGGCCCGCGATAGTTAATGTGACACGCTGAATGCATTCGTTGTATTTTAATCCTCCATGGTTGTATCTAGTAAGAATTAGAATGGAATTTAAGAATGCTAAAAACTGAACCCCATGGGTTGTCATTCCTAAATTATGAATGACAGCTTGTGGAAAGTTTGCTATGCTACTGGTTGCATGGCAACTAGGCATCTCGCGAGTTGCGGTAATTGGTTAGTACAATAAAGAAAGGATTTGTTTTGGAATTATTTTGTGTTTTGTTTTTTCTTGGGCGGGCCCTAAATTGGCCCTCACTCATCAAAACTTGAGAACCCCTGCTTTATAGGGATCGTATTAATATCTAATAATAAAAATATTGAAATTCAATAACATGCTTTAACCACCAGGTGTCCCTTATATCAGCTGTGCACCTTTATGGTGTAAATACAGCCTATCTACCAATTGGATCAAATCTAAAAGTGAGCCGAATTAGTGTTGATACTGCAAGGAGACGTATTGTGTGAAAAGAAATGTAAGATGTTGTTTAATGGCTGATATATTTATGATCCACGTCACGTTTTCAGTTCCTCATGTTTGTCTTCTCATCAGGGCTCTATAAATACAGAACTACGGCAGATATGTAATATGTAATGCAGCCGAACCGTGTATTACAATGCCGTTATGTGATGACTTTCAAAGAGAAAAGCAAGCACACTCGGAATAAGGTATTATTATTATTTTTTAAAAATGTTTTCTGTCTGTTTCCGGTATTTGTTAGTGACGATGTGCTCTGAGATGTAAGACTGGAATTGCACAGGGGGGAAATAACGTAGGCTATCTTTAGATGCGGATTTGTTTAAACTAATATGTTTAGGCTGTGGACCAACACTATACATTGACGGGGAAGGGGGTGGGTAGCAATAAAGATAACACCATTAAACAGTTACACAACGTAACAGAAATAATATCGATAGCAGCGTCCCTAGCAACCACCTTGGTAACAATGAAAACGTAATCTTCGTAATAACTAGCAAACTAAAGATCATGTACATCCACTGCACACATAATCTGAAACAACAACTCATATTTCTCGCATCAAATGACATCAAAACGCATTTTAATGGCCAAACTAACTTTAAAATAGGCATTTTCTACCGAGAATAAAACGAATTTCGGCCATGTTTTCTTTTTCTGCAGGGAGAAATTTGAAGATCACGTGACATAGACGCCAGCCATCGGAATGAATGGTGAAAAAAACGGGGTTTCTCAAACAGAGCACATGGTGTAGGCCAAACGATAGCTGGGGATTCTGGGTAGTGTAGTGTCTTCTGCCATCCTTTACTCAGAAAACATATTTGTTTCTCCGAATCGAAGGGGAAAAATACAAAAGCATTGCACACAATTTAAACCAATCAATGTTGTGTAATTAACAAGGATAATCTGGTTTTTTAGTCGATGAGTAGTGCAGATATCACTGTAAAATCAATCGACAGTAAGAGGAGTACTTACTTCCGGGTGTAACATTCTCCGTTATCCAATGGGAATGGACGCTCACATTGCCTTTAAGGGCAGCCGGCACAAACGAATGCCGTGCTTCCATGAGCGTCAAATCCCGACGCAGATGGGAATACATTGCAATCAGTTGAAAGCTATTTGCGTCCCTTTATGACGCTGAAGGAGCCTAGGAGCGTCACAATTGGACGCCACGGACACTGACCAAACGTCGCTATTGGACGCTTAGGGAGTGAGAGTGTGTTGCATTAGGAGTGGACCTTCTTGTGCTTTACCAGGCGCTCATCATTTGATCCGTTGGAAGGACAGAGGAAAGGAGAACACATCAGATGTAATGAAAGTAGAGGCTAACGTTAGCAACAGCACATCCTTCCTGTTGGATGACTGTGTATCCGTGACGGCCCCTACGCACGCCGCCGTGTGTAGGCTCCGTGAGAGCCCCTACGCACGCCGCCGTGTGTAGGCTCCGTTACGGCCCCTACGCACGCCGCCGTGTGTAGGCTCCGTGACGGCCCCTACGCACGCCGCCGTGTGGAGGCTCCGTGAGGGCCCCTACGCACGCCGCCGTGTGTAGGCTCCGTGACGGCCCCTACGCACGCCGCCGTGTGTAGGCTCCGTGAGAGCCCCTACGCACGCCGCCCTGTGTAGGCTCCGTGAGAGCCCCTACGCACGCCGCCTGTGTAGGCTCCGTGAGAGCCCCTACGCACGCCGCCGTGTGTAGGCTCCGTGAGAGCCCCTACGCACGCCGCCCTGTGTAGGCTCCGTGAGAGCCCCTACGCACGCCGCCGTGTGTAGGCTCCGTGAGAGCCCCTACGCACGCCGCCTGTGTAGGCTCCGTGAGAGCCCCTACGCACGCCGCCGTGTGTAGGCTCCGTGAGAGCCCCTACGCACGCCGCCGTGTGTAGGCTCCGTGAGAGCCCCTACGCACGCCGCCTGTGTAGGCTCCGTGAGAGCCCCTACGCACGCCGCCCTGAGAGCCAAATCACGCATCGGCAGCTTCAAGGACACAGAAACAACCTGTGACCTGCTTTATATTCTGAGATGCATCCTTGTCATTTCAATCTAATGCCTCTAACAAAATGAGGATGAGGATAGAGGGGAATGGGGGGCCGACTTCTACTGACAAAACTAATGATGCTTCTAAGACCCCTTCTTCTGAGGAATCAGGTTGTTTTGTTGTGATATGTTTACTTCACAGACCATGGCAGAGCAGTTTAAATGAAACATGTCCATGTGAGTGGATACAAAATATGTCTATTTTATTATGTTTTATCCTGACCCAACAATGCAGAGTATGGATCACAGCGAAATGAACACATACCCAGTCTTTGATTGATTGCATGACAGCTATTGTTTGGTAGCATGGCATGTATCACTAAAGTTAGAGGAGCAGTAAACAAACATGCAGTGCATGGCAGCTGGATTCTCACACATTCAGAGGATCACAAAACGATATGTTCAAATGCAAAATCCATCTCATCAGGCTTCAATTAAAGTGTTTTTGCCCAAACCGCGGTGGTTCCAAACAATCAGTGTCCAGCAGCTACTGGCAGCTACTTCCTGTGAAATAGAGAGGACACTGTTCATTGAACGTAACAAAAGCAGTTCAGGTATCTAGTGTCTGACCTCATCACTCCCTAAACTTTTTTTTTTTCACACCGAACATTGAGGAGGTTTGATTAAATAGGTTTCCCCCGGAGCCTCCAGGTGGATGATGGGTGGCGTAAGGCACATCGTGCAGCTTAACTGGAGCGTCATATTAAGGAGAGTGTGTTGGGCTGGTTGTAAAAGGGTGTTAATTTTCACATGTTTACGACTGGATCACTAAAGCTTGAATTGACCGCCTAAACTCGAAGGCTTCACTCCATTTAGCGTGGATGCTGCAGTAACATCAGTTATATCAAACTGGGGACTACTTCTTAATTGAAAGAAGAGGAAAGAACGCCAATGTAGGTTTTTCTGGCGGGAAATGTGTTGTTGCTCTTCTCAAGAGTTGATTGACAGATGGAACACCCAGTCACCTGGAGCTCTGCACACAAAGTACTTTTGAAAAGACTCCAAACAGTTTCCGACGACAGCTTCTGGTTTTCTGTACCAACCATCTGGCACGCCGGGGGGGCATGGATCTGCCTCCACCTGACATGTTAGGATATTGAGAATGGTCCTGAACCAAAGGAGGGGAGGACACATTCTGTTACCTCACAGAACTCTCATCTGGATCAAACCCCCACATGTCTTCAATGGAGACATGTGGGGCCATGCTAGCAGCGTTGCTTTAAAAGTAGTAAAGTTGGTTTGTCAGTCGGCCCACTACTTGGGTTAGGACTGACATATCTCAACAAATATAGGATGGATTGCGGTTACATTTTGTACAGACATGCATGGTCCCCAGAGGATAACTCAGACTGTATTTGCTCAAACAGCACCTCTAGGAGAGACACTTTAGAGTGAAATGTCTTGATGAGTATCGGATAGGTTTTTGCAATACATTTGCTAAACATAATTATTCAACATCAACAGGGTGGTTAAAAAACATCAGTCATTTCTTTGCAATTGGACATATTTTTTATGAAAGACGGATTTGAATGTGAATTTTGTTGGGACTATAATTTGTATGTGGTACTTACTGATCGGTTTAAAATACGTTTCTCAAGTGGGTAAATCTACAACAACAGTCTCAGCATTTAGAGGAGTTTAGAAGGGAGGGAGACAAAGAGCTAGCTTTAAGGGAAAAAGAGGAGCGGGGAAGAAGTGCAGGAGTCTGGCGCTGCCTTCAAGCTAATCTGCTTTCAAGCTAAACTGCATATCTGCCATTTCTTTTCCTATTCATCACACTAAGCTGCTTTCTCTCAAATACCTTAAATGGAACTATAATCATTTTCTCTTTATGCCAGATGCAATGTGTGGAAGGTGTTTTCTTAAGCGCCAAATTCATTTTGGCGCTTAAGAAAGCATATTTTGAAAGCATGAATCAAAAGGAGGTGTGTGTGCTGTAAGGAAAGGTCCCATAATAACTTACAGTCCCCAAAAGTGGAGATACCAAACGCAACACTTAAGAGAGAGAGAGATAGAAATGAGGATAAATACAAGCAATGGAACCGTTTTGAAGATGAAATGAATAGGCCTGTTCCAAATGATATCTACGTACATACAGACAGATGGTGTCCAATCGCTGTACCTGTTCAAACTGCTAGTGCTTGAAAGATGGTTTGCAAGGTTCAGTTGTGGCTTACTGCGAACCAGGGGCGGAGGCCCACTTAATGCGCGGCATGTATCGGCCGGCCGGCGACGCAAGTATGTTACTTAACAAAAAACCCTATGCATTAATGTTATTTTGGACCATTATTCATATAGTAATCACATTACCTGAGCCCTTGAGTTGCCTAGAGCAAAATAGTTACAGCATATATTTAGTGATTTTAATGTTAACAGATCTTTGATGCAATAACATCTGGACCCAATTTGCCTGACTTGACACATGGAATAAAACATGGGCGTAGGAAGCATCCTCAATGTGGGTGAGACAATTTAACAGGGGGTGTGGGCAGGTGGTGGACCTCACCTCCTCTAGGGGGGTCCGGGGGCAAGCTCCCCCGGGAAGATTTGTTTTTAAATGTTGAAGTTAAAAGCATCAATCTGGTCCATTTTGAGAGCAAAATTAGGGACTAAATCTATGGCAGTGAGTAGGGGCTTGGACTGTGAGCGTAGGGTCGCCGGTTCCCCCCTCACTCCCATTTCTATTTCTTCTTCTTTCTTCTTCTTCTTCTCTTCTTCTTCTTCTTCTTCACCCATATAAAACAGAACTGAAACAGATTAACTTTTTCTTTCAACATTTATTTGAACAGCAAGTGGAGGCAAAAGTGACTGCACCCAAAACAATAAACCTGCTAGCTAACTAGCCTAAACTCAGTAACAGAATGTGGGCAACACGTTCTTCTCCACAGCCGCGCGACCTCTGAGTCAGACGTCACTTCCCCCTTTTCTATCCTACGGGTGCAGCCGTACAGCCACTCCCCCTGAACCCTGTTGTAACAACATAATACACTTTTTGGGGATGCAGCTTGGGATGTGAGGACATGTCTTAGAAAGGGTGTGTCGCCTTCTGTCCTGCCAGTGTTGGCAGGACATGAATTAAAATGTCGAACTCGGACTTCATTTTATGGACATGTCGGCCAGGGGTGTAGAGCTATATTTGTTTAAGCACCGGATTGGCAAAACAGGAGAGTGTGTGCACCAGTCTGCCTTGATCTATGTATTCATGTCCGTGACTCTCACAGTATCTGCTGCCCGCAGCTGTTTTATAGAAGGAACACCTCCTTCACTTCATGACATCTCTGCAGCACCAGGAGGCAGCGGGAGGGTTAACTCAGCTCTCTGAGAAGAGGAGCGCGCAGTGCCTTTCACGCACCGCTTTCACGCACCGCTTTCACGCACCGCTTTCACGCACCGCTTTCACGCACCGCCTTTCACGCACCGCTTTCACGCACCGCCTTTCACGCACCGCTTTCACGCACCTCCTTTCACGCACCTCCTTTCACGCACCGCTTTCACGCACCGCTTTCACGCACCGCTTTCACTGTGTATACCTTCAGAATCATTAGAAAGGCTAAAGAGCGGTGTGGCTGATGTGTTTTAACCACACACACCTCTATACACACACACACACACACACACACACATACATACACACACACGATTTAAACGCAGGCTTCTGTTCCTCCATGTTACGTTGTTATTGTTTCACTGAGCGGACCCGCACATTTTTTTCAAACGCTCCCCTTTTTGGTCCATCTGCGCGGTTTTGTGCGCTGTGATGATTCGGCCGTACCTTTAGTAATGAATATTAAATTTTGTGAGGAAATCTTTCCACCAATAATTCCAATACAAATGTATTCACTTCAGGTTTATGAAAGTAACTGTAATCAGATTACTCATTTTTCAAATGTAACGCGAGCTGAATACAGTTACTTGATTTTTGTATTCTGATTACGTAACACCGTTACATGTATTCCGTTACAACCCAACCCTGGCCACACCCCACTGGGCTGGGCTGAACAAATGTGGGCCGGTAGGATTATTATTTTTTTTTTATATAAACTTTTTTTTTGTTTGGCCCTCCGGCCCACACACAGCACCGGCCCACCGGGGAAACTCCCTGTATTCCCAATGGCCAGTCCGCCCCTGCTGCGAACCCTTTGTTGTTTTGGGACATAAACCCTGATATATACTGAGCTGCTGGCAAACCTCTGACATAGAGGTGGTGGGTAAGATGAGCCCATTTCTACTTGTTGTAAAGTCAAATGACAACAACCTTTACTTCAGGATGTCTTCTGTCAATGAAAATGAAAATAATGCATCTATCACAAAGGGATTATGAAAATATGACTTCTCAAAAGAAAGTGGTCTTGTGGCTTCCCTTGCCCCAAGGGCAAGCTTTCATGCTCATCTTTAGCTAAATGATTCGCATGGTTTTACTACTTGCTAAATGACATAACTATTTTCAGACCTGGATAATTTAGCTTTGACATAACAGTAGTTATACCTGACAAGCAAAACATGATTTATTGTGAAAAAAACACATTTACCACTTCACCATGTGCTTCTCTCCATCACAGCCAGATATACATGATGGGTGCTTCCTGAATGTAGGTCACATGACAACACATGTGTACAGTTGCCTAGATAAAGGGGGTGGGTGAACTTACCCACGGGCTCATTTTACCCCACTCTCCACTACAGTATATATCTCCAAGCTAACGCCATTAGCTCGTCTATTATGAGCCAGTGTTCTAACGTTGGCCATGGTGAGAGGGGGCAGAAACGGCATATACTGTATCTCCTTTTCTCCATAAACCTGGACCCAGTTCTCCTTCCTCAGCTCTTCGGTTTACCCAGCATTCTCTGTGTCCTTCTCCAGATGTCAGTTGGGGTAGCCGTTATTCAGACTGCCATGCTAGCAGGCTTTAGTGAGACCTGGTGTAAACAAGGCACACAAGGGCCCTTTCTCATTTCTCTAACTCCCCTCCTCGACTCCCCTCCTCGACTCCCCTCCTCGACGCTTAGTCCCGCCCACAGGAGATGCGAGCGAAGGACTGAGGAGGGGAACCGAGGAGAGAGAGAGGGGGAAGCAGCAGGCGGTTAGAGAAATGATAACTCCTCTCCTCTGAGCGGTCATTTTAAAGAGACGTCCATTAAAGGTGGGGTAGGTAAGTTTGAGAAACCGGCTCGAGATCGGCCACTTCCTCACAGAGCCCCTCCTCCAACACACACGAACGCGCACATGACCAATGAGGGCACGAGATAAGTTTGTGCCCCGATGGAAGGCTGACAGGCAGGTAGGCCATCCAATTGGTTGTACTTTTTACAGTATTACGGCTTCTACAGATGACATTTTGTTATGGATTTTTTGTTGTCAAAGCACTTCAGATATTCATTGCTATCGGGATGTTTAGAGCATTCCATGGAATATAACAAAAAGTGTATCTCGAGCCGGTTTCTCAAACTTACCTACCCCACCTTTAAAGATGACAGGAGGCACAGCAGCCCTCTCTCTGATGGACAGATGTGTTCATGACCACAAGTATTAAAAGTATAAGCACAGGACACCAAACCAACTGAGACCTGTCTGTCCGCTGCATCTACACACACACTGTACCACACACACACACACACACACTGTACCACACACACACACACTGTACCACACACACACACACACACTGTACCACACACACACACACACACACACCACAACCAACACACACACCACACACCACACACACACACCACACACACACACACACACACACACACAACACCACACACACACACACACACACACACACACACCACACACACACACACACACACACACACACACACACACACACACACACACACCACACACACACACACACACCACACACACACACACACACACACACACAGCTAACAGCCTAACAGCCATTGTGTATTTTATTATGTGAAGCACTAAATGGTCTTATGATGTATATTCTACACACTGCTCTGCTTTCTGCACGGACCTCACAGCTGTTCTCACTGCACAGCAGTTCATAAAATAATATCCAGGGGATGCATGCAGAGCTGTCATTGGCTGAGAGAAGTCCGGCCGTGTCACGACTCTTTGAAACATCTCTGTTCCCGGAAATACATACAGGAAGGAGCCGTGGAGGACCGTGGAGGACCGTGGAGGACCGTGGAGGACCCGCAGTGTCTCCTCGGTTAGAGCTCCTCCAGAGAGCCTCCTCGAAGCTCGATCCTCGGTCCTCGAAGTGCATTTAGAGAATGAGATGTCCTTCAACATGGCGTGCAGAAATTCATTTCCGGGTCACTACCGGAGGACCGAGGAGTCGAGGAGTCGAGGAGGGGGATTTGATGAAATGAGAAAGGGCCATGATGTTGCCGGGGGGGGGGGGGCTTGAATACACCAGAGCTAAATTGTTTCATTTAAATTGAGCTGCTGAAGGGGCTGATGGGAGGGAGCGTATATCCTATATATTAAGGGTGCATACTTTAGAAGAGAAGTTAACTGAGAGGTCAAAGTAGGGGAATTAGAGAGCAAGAGTAAAGCGTCTTCCCTCTTCCTAGACTGATGGAACTAGATCAAATCAAACTTTTTTCACACTGCACTTTTCACACACAATAGTTCTTCAGAAAACATAAAACAAAAACAATACTACAAGGTAATGGAGTCTTATAATAGTCTCATAAAGTTTACCATATTTGGAAATCTGATTAATAATTAGTTTAATAAATGACCATATTATTGTTGAAGGACTTCAGAATGATTGGATAGTAGAGGCAGAACTCAACACATAGCGACTCGATGCCTGATGTAGGCAGTCATAAAAAGTACAGCCACAGAGCATCTCTTACCACAGCACTCATAAAGCAGCTGTAAGTGTGTTTCATATCAATAAATCACAGAAAACATTGGTAATGCAACTTACAAATATTTAACTAAAAATGTTTTCACATTAATTAACAAAATAAAAATCTCTTCATGTCTTCAAATACATGTCTTTGAAGACATTTCCTTTCCTTAATGTTTCAATGGATAATGTGTCAGCAGCTGCATGTCAATAGTTAACACAATGTATGCATTTATTCAGAATTGACTTTCTCGTTACCATTCACAAGCGCAACAAATATTTTGGGCAAAAAATGTAAGTGGTGCTGTGTGTAAAAGTCTTAACTACCTGAGGTTTGATATACAACTTTTAAAAGACTGGCAACACATTGAGTGTGTGTGTTAATGTGTGTCTGTCTGAACATATATAACTCATCATCATCATCATCATCATTATCATCATCATCTAGAAACATACCTTTACTGTTTAAATGTTGAGCTACAACTATTCCCATACACAAGCTCACATTATGCTCCAAAACACAAAAGAAAATTCCTTGAATGTGAAAACCTACATATTTCAATATAGTGGATTCTGATTGTATTGTCAGGTAACATCAATGTGGCATATGGATATCATGGTTGTATGAAAGTGAATAGGAAAAACACTGACATGAAACGGATATCATAAAAACATTCCTCCAATTGTTATGAAGTGAAACGTCGTTCATTCGTGATCCAACAGCAGTGTCGTCAGTAAAACAGAAGTCCTTTCCTCTGTTTGTATTCAGCATCCCTGCTCCAGACTATTTGTGTCCAATAACAAAGTCTTTTCTCCTCCACACAGCGCCACTTCAACCTTCTGGATCGCCAACCCCAATAACAACCTCATCAACTGTGCTGCTGCAGGCTCCGAGGTGAGATTCTCTCCCCCCCCAACACCCCGTCCCCCCATCCCCGTCTCTCCAGGTGGAGGTCTGTCACATTACTGCGTTGCCAGGTCAGATGAATGGCTGTGTATTCCTATTAACTTTGGAATCAAGCAGACAACAGGCACAGGCACCGCCGCTCTTTCACTATGATCGAGTGCCAATTATGATTGTACTCCTGGGATTTTACAAGGATACGTCGGGCGGAATGGACTCATTTATCCTCGCCAATGTAATCACTTTTCTCATTTGCATACCTGCGGAGAACAACAGAAACACAGACAGGCTGACATGTGGTGGAGCTGTACTAATGTGTGGGGGTGTGAACCAACATATCTCACATGAATCTACACACATGTGCACAGGTTCTATGCTGCTCTACATTCATAGCTAAATCTGGGTCTTGACCCGGAAGGTGCAGAGGATGGTAAAGGGGCAGCTGCCAAAGTGCTAAAAGGGCAAGGTGGCCATTTGTATTACTTTTAATACATATATGCATGGAATAACAACTTTAAGTTTAGTTAAAAAGTGGGGACACTTTTTTCAGATTTTAAAAACCGTGGTGGTTTTTAAAATCTACATGAATCACCCCCGCCAACAATATAAACATATACAGCATACAGTACATACATACACACGCTTGCTTTTTTTGACAACTAGAGCTGTAAGTATGCCAAAGTGCTGCAAAGTGGGAGCGACAATGGCTTTACTAATTTCCTATTCATTTATTACAATTATTACTAATATTAAACGTGTCACAGGTTACCAGATATACACCAAGTGTGAACAGTCCTACAGATTTGACATGTTCTCCTGTGGAAATACATTTTCAAAGTCTACCAATCTTTGTGCACACTATTTTCAGATTTCTTTTTACAAATTATCCTAATACAAAGTGGTGGGGTCCCCAGTAAACTGTGTGGGAGCTAGTACGGTGAGTTAGGACTGAATTATGTAGGGATTGGTATGGGGCAAGAAAAATGGGTGTGATTGGACATTTGACTTAACTAAGAGATAGTTAGTTGTTGTTCCTTTCTTCTTTCCTTCACTATATCTGTAAAGCGGCTTTGAGCACCTGTAAAAGCGCTAACAAATTCAATCTATTATGTAAAATATCCAATGGTTCAAATACTAATTCATGGACAGTTTCTGTCAGAGATACACTTCCTCTCCATAATCCTCTCACCACCTTCTCCATAAACACTTCAGGCACGCTGATATTGTACAGCTGAGATACTACTACTATGTGCCAAAGAGTTAGTTGAAATTATTCACATATCATATAAAATACTAAGGTACACAATTATAAAAAGCAACATATTAGTTTTAGATAACATTTATCAGACACAGAAGAGGTTTATTATATTTTTGTGCGTCATGTAGATAATGTTATTGATTTGCAAAGAAAGTAAATTTAAAAAAAGTGCTAGTTTATACTTCTACCCGACTATATTTAAAAGAGGAAAACATGTAATTTTACTCCACTAAATGTGGCTACTTTTAACAAAATATCTCTAAACATTAAACTAGTGGACTAACTCTTTAAGTCACGAAAGAGCCAATAATTTAAAGATTTTACACAAATTCAATCAGAACTTTGGTGTCTGCAACAGTAAAATGCAATGCAACAATATTATCTAGAATTGTCACATATATAATTATAACACACTAGGGCAGGGTCAATTTCATCGCGGGCCACATTGGAATTATGGTGACACTCAAAGGGCCGGTTGTAACTTTAAGACTATATAAATATGTAATATATATAAATAATGTATTATATTACATTATTGCCTCTGCATTGGATTATTATCGGATAGGGTAATAACTTCATAATTAACTACGTCTGAAAGC
Source organism: Chaenocephalus aceratus (assembly GCA_023974075.1). Lineage (NCBI taxonomy): Eukaryota > Metazoa > Chordata > Actinopteri > Perciformes > Channichthyidae > Chaenocephalus > Chaenocephalus aceratus. Next base: position 1,075,557 of record CM043787.1, on the reverse strand, counting down.
AGAAGTCTACGGCAAATAATAGCAAATCTCTTCGGTGAGAATGTCACAAAATTATTTAAGAAAAAAAGTCAGATTCTGAGAAAAAAAGCATATTTTGAAGAAAAAATGTCAAATTCTGAGAAAAAAAACCATATTATATTCTGTGCAAGCTCTTGTGGGCCACAGCAAATGAAGTCACGGGCCGGATTTGGCCCCCAGGCCTTGAGTTTGACACCCCATTTTTCCGCACAATGATTAATCTGAATATTTCTTCCACAACTGTCCAATAGGAGGCCCACAGGGCAGGGGCTCGAACCCCCTGGGAGGTCTATCTTTGCACAGGCCTGCTCTTGACTGTCTCTTCTTATGCGTTTGTGTGTGATCCCTCAGGAAACAGGTTTCTGGTTCATCTTCCACCATGTGCCCACCGGCCCCTCAGAGGGCCTGTACTCCCCCGGACGCACCGAACACACCCCCATGGGCCAGTTCACCAACAACAGAGCGCACTCCAACTACAGGGTGAGTCTGAGCAACTGGTGCTGAGAGGGAGGAGGGTGGGGGGGGGGGGGGGGGGGCTCTGCGACTAGCCTGCGTATTTAGCACTAGCCAGATGTTCCAATATAAAACTCTACATTTACATTTTACTAACACTGAACCCTGTGGTCGGCAAAAGCATACAGTAGCCATGAAATACACTCGGACATACAGTAAGCTAGTTGGTTGCTTAAAGTTTTGGACACTCTTTGAAATCCTCATTGAGCTTTGGGAGTAACGGATTACATGTAACAGGATTATGTATCAGGATACAAAAAAAATATCTGTATTCCCTCATAGTTACAGAAAAAAGGAAGTAATCAGATTATTGTAACATTTTTAAAACATTGGGGATAACCAGCAGGATTACAGTGTTAGGAAACCTAAAACAACCCGGTATCACGGCAAGACGTGAACATGTGGATTTACCATGCTGGGAGACGTGAAGATGTTACGATTTCGTCCCTTCAAATGTGACAGTACACGGTATTGTTAACCCATGTTAACCATTGGAGAATACCCGGAAATGCCAAGCAAATGCTACCACCGACTGTCGGTTGTTATTGTCAATTTAATATATATATAATATATTAATATTAATTATTTATTTTTAATAGTCCCACTCGATTTCGCCGATGTTCTTGTTGCCCCAGCTGGTCGACACTCTTTGAGCAGAAACAAAGGCTACATTCATGTATTAAATCGATGTTAATCCATGCGTGGATGTGGAATTAACGGACACGACGTTGTGCGATTGCGTGCCAAGCAACAGCACTTCGGTCATGTTAATATACAAACTCTTCACTACAACCGTAGTTATATTAAAAACATGCCTCACGAAATACTTAATGTAAATTTAAATTTAAATGTGAAGGAAAAGTATAACAAAATACATCCGAAAACGAAATAAACAAAACCGGAAACAGACATAGGCAAGATCCCAGCTTGATGATTGGATGGTTTAGCCGCAATGCACGCTGGGATTTGGTGGTTACGCGATGTGAAATCCAATTTTTTTTAAAAATAAATAATACTTTATTCTGAGTGTGCTTGCTTTTCTCTTTCAAAGTCATCATAAAACGGTATTGTAATACACGGTTCGGCTGCATAACATATTACATACTGCCGTAGTTCTCTATTATAGAGCCCTGATGGGAAGACTTCTAGACAAAGGAAGAACTGAAAACGTGACGTGGATCATAAATATATCAGCCATTAAACAACATCTTACATTTCTTTCACACAATAGTCTCGTCTTGCAGTATCAACACTAATTCGGCTGACTTTTATATTTGATCCAATTGGTAGATAGGCTGTTTTTACACCATAACGGTGCACAGCTATAGAAAAGGGACCCTGTGGTTAAAGCACGTTATTGGATTTTATTAGATATTATACAAGTCAATAGATTACATTGAACTAAAAGTGCTATATCCTGGCATTGGCATTAATGCAGCCTCTTTACACATTTGGAACTCATTAGTCTTTTTTCTACTTAAAGAAATGTAACTTAGCATACTTTTGAGTATTAAAAACACAACCTCACTAAAGAAAAACAAGTAATTGGATGTGACCAGAGGTGGAAGAAATACTCAAATCTCTTACTTAAGTCTAAGTAGAAGAACCAGAGTGTAGGAATACTCTGTTACAGTAAAAGTCCTGCAATCAAAAAGTTACTCAAGTAAAAGTACAAAAGTATCAGCCAGTGGCGTTACCACCATAGGGCCAGGGTGGGCCCAGGCCCACCCAGTTTTACTCATGGGCCCACCCTGAGAAAGCTTCGGTGTCACTTAAAAAATTATTCACCCATTGAGAATATCCAATAATTCAAAGTGAAATTCAAGTGAACAAATATCGAGTTTAATTAATGTTGTATGTGTTTTGTCCTCTGAACCGAACTCATTTACGGTAAACTGATTGTTGGTTCCGGCGTGTGCCATAATAACGAGAGGCAGAGAGCTGCCTGCAAAATAAATGATGGCTCAAAGTTCACTGATGAACTTTGGTTTTTAAAAAAAAAGCCAGACTCGAAGAGGAGCCCCCACTGCCCTCATCTAGCAGCGATCTATACGATCATTTTCTGATAACGATGAAATAGCCCCGCCTCTATGGGCATAGTTAGATATGTCTCATAATTATTTGTGTGAACATTAAAAATAATTGTGTGTAAATATGTGAGTGTAAATGTAAAACAACCACAAATGCTTTTAAAAGATTTGCAAACTCACAAATAAATGTGCAAATGTAAAACGGATCTGCAAATACGCTAAATATTTTCACAAATAAAAAAAGATCTGTGAATATCTCTTTAACATTTACAACTTTCGATCAGGCATTTGTGAAATCCATTTTGTATTTGTCGACCCAAAAATTGCGCTTGCGGATCTCAAATCTCTGCTCGTGGATCTCACATTTCTGGCTCGTGGATCGTCTTTTTACACACAACGGAATTTTGAGACATATGTTCTCTTTAAAATCTACTCGTGTCACTTGGTTATTTTTGGAAACCACGTGATGGCCTGCTGATGACAACATTTCCGCATGATTTCAAAGGTAGAGAGCATGATGGTTTGTTTTAATGCTCTGTTTTTGTATTATAATGAACAGCGGAACGTTAGATGCATTCTTATCATCATCACCATCATCATCACCATCATCACCATCACCATCACCATCATCATCATCATCATCACCATCACCATCACCATCATCATCATGTTATAGTGATACAGTTAGTTTATTGGATCAATACAGCATATATCGAGCACTTTCGTTGATGTTGAAGTGCAGGCTATAGCCTACGCCACTTTCGGGTCCCGGGGGAGCAGCTGCAGCGAAGCAGCCCAGATAACACTCTTTCTTCATTGTTGTTGTGTATTCAGTCAAGCGGGTCGAAGTTACAAAGGCACTTCACATCTTATTAATCGGCCTAATTTTACCTTACCAGTGCAGTAATAAAGTAATCTGTAGAAACGTACCGTATTTAGGTCAGCCTTCATAGTAAGGCTTACATTACATGTTATAATATCATCGTGTCCTTTCTATTGTATATTCCTGTCTATTGCTTTCATTTGTATTTAATGTTATTGTGTTTATACTTGTTTCCACACATTTCACAATTTGGGATGATGAAGAGTATGACTCGAGTCACCAATTTGATGACTTGAGACTCGACTTGACAAAATCACAAAACATTTGCGACTCGACTTGGACTTGAGCACCTCTTGCCCCTTTCACACCAGCGCCTTTTCAGCTCCGGCTCGGAGCTAGAGCCTGAAAAGCGCCGGGTTTTCCTGTTCACACCGCAGCGGCGCCGGCTCTTAGCTCCGAATCCGCTTCATTTCCAGCTCCAAAAAATGTCGGTCCAGAGGCAAGAGCTTTGGATCTAAAGGCCCTGAACACCAACCCGATTTTGGAGTCAGAGGCCGTCAGAGGCTGTCGGGCATTCGCGGCGCCGTAGTCAGGTTGGTGTGTCCCGCACCGTCGACCGTGACACGCCTTATTTGGACTGCCAGACCCGATGCATGGCCGATTCAACATGTTGAATCGGCCATGCATCGGGTCTGGCAGTCGGACCAAATAATCACTCTGATTGGCTGTTCAGCTAGCAAATCAGTGCATGAGAAGCGAAGCGGAAGTGAGGGACGTAAACAAACGATTTAAGAAGGCACACACAGACTGCTATTCATTTTCATCTCATCATGGCGATCTGGAATGATGCAAACGAAGACCTGCTCATCATCTTGATCCAGGAGAGGCCAGCCTCTGTATGATATTACGGAGAAAAGATACTCTTCTTCTTCTCTGTCTTCCGGTTGTTGCCTCTTTTGAATGACGAATACACACTACCGCCGCCTGCTGGTAAGGAGAGTTATTGCCACTCACGCACTGAAGTCAGTGTGTTCCCGTGCGACACATGGCCAAAACGCAGGAGAACACGGCCAGGCAACAGCCGACTTCAGCGTCGGCTAGTCCTCTGGTGACTGCTTGGTGTGTCAGGGCCTTAAGAGGCGACGTCGCTTACGTCGAGGCGTGCAGGAAACTAAACCCACCTCCCCTGAACATGGGTCGACTGTCATGCCTGCCTACAAGCAGTAGTGCCTATAAACACACTTTATAAAGTCAGGCAGCACTAACCAGGCTTCGTGTGATTCTGTTTATTTGTGCCTTACTTTGACCATCCGTTCACTGTTATCGATCATTGTGGAGAGAGGCAGACGTGTTGTTTTGTATTATTGCAGCTATCGGATGCAAGTAGTCAGTTTAGCTTCGGTTGCTATGCCAACATCACCCGTTTTATACCAGAGAAACTTTCATAACAGCGTTGTGATACCAAACAGTGTCAATTCAGACTGACACACATTCACTTAGGCTAAGGGGAACTGGGGATATGCATCAGCTGCTTGTGTGAGTCGGACAGTGAATACTTTAGAGCGGCCGCTGCAGTGTGAGCTAACCGGGAGCTAACGGGAGAATAAACTCCCGTGGAAGAGCAGCCAGCACTGCAGCGGTCGCTAAATGCTGCAGAAACACATTAATAAACAATGAACCACGGCACTCTGGAGCAAAGCATAAGGTTGGAGAAGTCGTTATTCAATTTATTCTGGCTTTGTGTGATTACAAGCAACACGATCATCGACCCGACGCAGTTGTTGTTGTTGTTGTGAGCGCCGTAATGGCTGCCGTTGGGGGGCAAATCAGCGATGTAAACGGTGACGTCATGACGCAGCAGGGGCAGCTCCAGAAAAGCGCTGGTGTGAAAGCCGCAAATGACTCGGGACTTGACTTGGACTCGAGCCTTCTGACTTGAGGTGACTTGATCATTTAATTCAGAGGTCTCCAACACGCCGATCGCGAGCTGCCGTTAGAAGAGCAGCCTCCCGTCGGGGAGAGCAGAATCTCCAGCCGCTCCTACTCTTGCTGAGAATCCTTGCAGGCAGGGGCGGGTCTTTATTTAGCTGGGCCACCATGTGGCCAATCATATGCGAGGACACACTAGGATCATACCATTATGTGAAAGAAGGGTGGGGGGCACAGCAGGTGTAGTGGTACAGGCCAGCTGCACAGAGCGACGGGGAGACGGATTTAAATGCAAGTGCGTCGGAAAAAGTCAAGAAATGAGTGAAAACCGAAAAAAGAAGCAGCATCTGCTGCTTTTCAGTGATGTTGGAGAAAGCAAAGCTGAGTGCATGATTTGTAAAATGAAAATAACCTTTTTTGGTTACCTTTATTTTGGTAACTGTCAGAGGTGGGAGAAGTTCAGATCTTGTACTTGAGTACAAAAGTACCAGAGTGTAGGAATACTCGGTAACAATAAAAAGTCCTGCATTCAAAATGTTACAAGTAAAAGTACAAACGTATCAGCATCAAAATATAGTTAAAGTACCACCTGCAGAGGGATCTAGATGCAGGTGTTCTCTTCCCCATAGAGACGCCTGGCTGCACATTATCCCTGGCATAGAGATAGATTGTGGGTCCCTCACAACATGTTGCACACAGTGGAAATAAACATTCTGTCACCTCTACATCAGGGATCTTATACACTAAACTCCCTCTGAATCAAACCGTCACGGTAGCCTTACCTTACGATCCCTCTTAAAATAGAAGAACACACGTTACTTTACCAGCAGAGAGAAAATGGATTATTAAATGATTAATGTGACTAATAAAGAGCAGTTTGATTATTAAGTATTATTCTGTTGATCGATGTCATTACATTTGGTGAAAAACACATAATGACTTGTTTATGACTCGTTTTGTCAAAGTTTAGGACTTGAACTTGCCCATCCTGACTTGAGACTCGACTTGGACTTGAGCGCAAAGACTTGAGACTTGACTCGGACTTGCAAAACAATGACTTGGTCCCACCTCTGCTACTTTCTAACGGCGGTGAGAGTGGTGCAGTGACGCTATCTATCTTCTATCGATTAGATTTATGATTCGAAAATTATAAAAGTAGAGTAGACATGTGGATATTATCCGACTGAACAAAACGTGCATTTATCTAACAGGTTCGTTTTCCACTGACCTTATTTCCAGCTATTTTCCAAAAGCCTATGGTGACATCCTATTGCTTTTTGTGGAGGGAAACCGAGCGCAGCTTACTTCCGGGTTTTAGGGCACGTCACTGCAAAACTAAGTTGATGCGATTTGATTGGATTGTGAGGCAAGAGAAGCCAGCCGCCTCTGGCTTCCCTTGGCATGGCCCTGACTAATCACAGGTTGGCAGGGGCATCACGTGAGCCTCATCTGATTGGTCAATCTCTCCATTTTTTTTCACCAAGGGAAGCCAATTTCGGCTAGCCTTCTCTCGCAGCAGAGAGTGCAATCTACTGTTCCACCATAACATCTAGAGGGGCGCTGTTTCACTCTTTATAAAATACTCAATGAGAATGGGGGAGAGACGGGCCGGCAGCAACACACAACAAAGAATTTCCGAAACTAAACGAAGTGTTTTTATTTATTTATTAAAATTATAACTACACTCCGAAAAAACAGGGGAAGCCTGGCTTCCCTTGGCCTCCAGGAGAAAACGCCACTGGTCAGGAGGGATGTGCGCGCATTCAGGTAGGCCCGCCCCGGGGCCGGCTACGGTTATAGAAGTCTCAGTGGATGAATGCTTGCATGATATGATCAAGGGGTAGTACCCATAGAGTCCAGTAGAGGGCTCCACCTGTGCTTATATCCTCCATAATGACGAGCCTTTCCATAATGTTTTATTCTTTAACATCCTAGTTGGGTTTCTTGTAAGCCTGACCAAGTGGTTTGTCTTCTTTCTTTCCAGGCTGGAATGATCCTTGATAATGGAGTAAAGACCACCGAGGCCAACGACAAGGACAAGAGACCCTTCCTGTCTCTGATTGGAGCCAGGTCAGGACTTCTCATCCAAACTAACAGCTTGGTCCAATAGTCAAAAATATGACTCATTGTCTTTTCCTAAACACTTTTCCTAACTTTGAAGAAAAACAACGTTAGGTCAAGGAAAGATCTGAAAGAGAACTCATGCACTTAGGAACAAAGAACCACAGTTGTAGGAAAGTTCTGCTCCACTCACAGAAGATTTTTTTCATTGTTCTTTTGTTTATCTAAAGCAACATTATTTATAATGCACGTAGTAGAAAAAGAGTACAGTGACAAACTCCATGCTGTACTTGTGCCTACGTTATGCCCTTTTGTGCGGGTAGCATTCGGCACAGAGCGGGACATCTGGTCCCCTGACCGCAGCTGAGACCAAGAGTTGATCCATGTGTTCTTTCAATTAAGCTGGACTCTGGGACCTGTAATATTAAAACTAATTGAAAAGTCTACATAACCCACTAGTTTTGCTTGTACCTTGGTCATTAAACCAAACACACACAAAAACACACTTAAAGAGTTTAGCCTATTTGAAAAATGGCACCAGCACTAACAATGGTTGTCTGGATGTGGGGAATATATCTGCATTGTTCTTGTTGTTCTGCGTTTGAATCTTTATGTTTTATTGCACCTATTGTCAGTTGCTTTGCAGAAAAGCTAAATATAATGTAATGTAGACAGACAGTCGTTTCTCTGCAGCCCTGCGTATTTACAGCACTAACATACGTTTACAATAGATGTAAAATAAGATAAGAAGTACTTTATTGATCCCAATTTGAGAAATGTTTGTGTTGCAGCAGCATACAAAGACATAGCATGGTCATGGTAAAAACAATCGAATGACTATCAGTGAACGCTGTCTTTCTCCACTCAGTGTGATGCGCTACATCTTTCAGGTACGGCCCCCACCAGGATGCTGATCCCTTCAAACCCAGGGTCCCGGCTTTGATCCACCACTTTGTGGCCTATAAGAACCAGGACCATGGAGCCTGGCTGAGGGGGGGCGACGTGTGGCTGGACGACTGCCAGTGAGTATAAATGCATTCATATAGTAGACCCTCCAGAAAAACGCGGGCTAAAATCCTTGATTATGCGATTAAACATGCAGGGTTTGTATGTGATTTTATGCGGTGAAATTGCGGGAGGTTGCGAAATATGCTAAAAAACTTTTTTTTTAAATATTGGGCTGTCTTATTTATTCTCTCTCACACACAACCTGCCACTAACGTTAAACCCCTTCACTATTCAATTAAACACATTCAATGTTTATTTATTGTAAAAGCAATTGGGCTATTTTAATCACACACACACACACACACACACACACACACACTTCTCCGCCTCATTCTGTTTTCATTTACTCGTTCGTTATCTGACCAGCTTCAATCTTGTGGGCTTCTCACCTCGTTTCTTGTAGCCCTCGAAAGGGTTTTGGAGGTCGATGCCTCGGTGAACGTGAGTTGTTTGGCTTTCAAAGTGGGTCGTCACCGTGGATGTTCTCTTATGCTCCAACACAGTTGCACGGGGTGCAGAACAGTTTCCCCCCACTTTCGTGCAAGACATCGGGGAACTGCTTTGCCCGGTCTTTAGCAGAAATGTTCGTCGGTAAATGAGATGGATTAGATGTTTTCATCTTGGTGTTTTCTCTCGTGTGAGCTCCACACGTTCACTCTACGGTGTTGTTTACCTTCTGTGATGCGCGAGCTGATGACGTCGCGTCATCATCATCATCATCATCACTTCACGTCAAGACGAGTTAACTTTTTTTTCCTCAACTTTGTGTGGAAAAATGCGGGGATTATGCGGCCTTTTAAAAATCTGCGCCATTTTGCTGATTATGCGGTAAATGATGCGATCGCATAATTGTGTTTTTCTGGAGGGTCTAATCTAGTGATATTAACACTGATGAATAACTGAGTGAATCATGTCTGTTGAGCGAAGGTGGTCAACTTTCAATTTAGCTTAATTCTGCAGGGAACCCTCATTATTAGTTTCATATAGCTCAGGTTGTTGTTTGCACATTTGATGACAGATTCCCCCCATCTAATAAAAACTATCGCCTACAGACTGTGTGTGTGTGTGTGTGTGTGTGTGTGTGTGTGTGTGTGTGTGTGTGTGTGTGTGTGTGTGTGTGTGTGTGTGTGTGTGTGTGTGTGTGTGTGTGTGTGTGTGTGTGTGTGTGTGTGTGTGTGTGTGTGTGTGTGTGTGTGTGTGTGTGTGTGTGTGTGTGTGTGTGTGTGTGTGTCTCTCTCTCTCTCTCTCTCTCGAGACCTCAGACTGTCGCAGTGATAATATTCTCTCCTTCCTGTTTAGATTTGCTGATAATGGAATCGGCCTCACTCTGGCGAGGTAAGACCCCTCCCCCCACAGTTCATATTTATATGGATATAAATAATGGGCTTCTGTTTGCATTTGTGGCGTTCCAGGATCCTCTCTGTCTGTCTGAGTAATTGGAAAACACCTTATAAGGAGGCGTTTAGGGTGCACTGGGAAACAGAGCGCTCTGATGCAGTGTGAAAAGTAATTTAGGGGTGTGATGGTCACAGAGGAGGGAGTTGGTGAGAAGTGTCCGACTGACTTTACAAAGCAGGGAGCCTACATACATGAGAGCAACTTTCCCTCTCTGTCATGGCCCCGCCCCTTTCTGGGGGAAAATATCTGCTTAATAGAGAGGCGAAGTGCCTCCCTTTCCGGTGGACCTCCATGGGACCTTATTTTGGAAAAAGTATGTATTGAAGTCAATGGAGAGAGAAAGATTATCTTTCGATCCCGTTTGAATTGTGCCACGAATTACACATATGATGTTTGTCAATTTAAAAGATAATTTTTCAAGTCAAAAAAATAAAAATGTGCCGTAAAACTGTGAAGTAACACATTGTTTTGTGTGAAGCGCTCAATTAACTACATCTCTGGTCTTGCACACGTCACCAACACCAAGATGGCCGTCACGTTAGCACATTTCACCTCTTTCTTTCAGAATGAAGTGAAACGTATTAAAATAGGTGAAAATCACTACAAGTCTGGCCATGTTGAGAACTGTACATACACACAAGGGGAGTTAGTCGGTTCCGTAAGAGCCAGCATGCGGGACCGGCTTTACATGGTTTTGGTGAGTAACAATCAATCAATCAACAACTGTATTAATCCCGCAAGGGGCAATTGGTTATGAGCAGCAGCTTATGTCATGGACACAGGCAGGAACATACAAGAAGAAAACACACAGATACACCCGGGAGCACAGATGTGGATAATTGCAATTTACACTATAAATAGTTCATAGCATCACAATAATAAATAAATAAATCACGTTAAAAGCCTTTTCAAGAATTTAAAAGTTTGAGTGCAGAAGGGATTAGTCCTTGGATCAGGGAGAGCATATCTACGCCCTGATGGCAACAGACGAAATTCATGTGAAAGTACATCAGTCCGCAGAATCTGTTGGTTACAGAAGGAATTTAAGTCTCTCTGTTTCACGCCGATGATCTTGGAGCAGGTTTTAACAATGCTGCTCAGGCTGTTGCTGTCTTTCAGACAAAAGAAAAACAAATAAGGCTCTCAATGAATGCTTGGTAAAAACGACAAAGAATGAAAGGCCTGACAGAGAAAGAGTTCAGTTTGCGAAGAAGGTGCATTCTCTGTTGACCCCGCTTCAAAATACACTCAGTATTCACATCAAATGTGAGGTGGTCATCGGAAATGATGTCCAAGTATTTGTATGATGTGACAATTTCTACCTTGTCATTGTGTACGATGCACTCCTTAGGAACATCCTTGTGATGTCTAAAATCAATGATCAGTTCCTGGGTTTTAGAGACATTTAAATCCAGAAAACTGTCGAAGGAAATGAAATCGGTAAGAGCACCCTCCTGATTCTGAGCCGCTAAGGAGGACAAGAGGGCGGTGTCGTCAGAGAGTTTAAGAGTTGTCTTGCATGCTCCTGCATTTATCAGTGTACATTATAAAAAGTAGGGGCGAAAGAACGCATCCTTGAGGCGAGCCCGTGGAAGTGATGACAGAGTCAGAGGGGCGTCCATTTACAGACACCTTCTGCTCTCTATTAGTTAGAAAGTTTAAAATCCATAAAACAAGTTGATCAGCAGTTTAAAATGACATGATAGGCTCTCTACCAGGAGGTCCGGCTGCATTGTGTTCAATGCTGAAGAAAAGTCAGCAAACAAAAGCCTGGCGTGGGCTTTTGTCTTTTCAAGGTGTTTGTGGAGGGTGTGCAGTATAAGAAGCTTTGCATCCTCTGCGCCTCTCCCTGCCTGATACGCACATTGGAGTGGATCAAGTTCACCTCCACGACTGACATGACAAGGCCTTTAACCATTTATTCAAACATTTTCATTACCAATGACGTTAAAGCCACCGGTCTGAAGTCGTTTCTTAGGGATGGGAATTACAGTTGAGGATTTCCACATATCTCTGAAGAACCAGCACCTTACCGTGGTAGAGAGGTTTGTGTGCCCTGATGAACCTGGGGGCTGTGTTGTCTGAAAACTTGTGTTCCTGGTAGGGTCTCCCATGGCAAATTGGTCTCAGGCAAGGGGCCAGACTAAGATTGGTTCAAAAGACCTCATGAAAGAACAGCAAAGAAGTGAGGATACCCGGCCCGGAGGAAGCCCGGGGTCCCCTTCTGTAGCCAGGCCCAGAAGGAGGACTCGTCGGCGAGCGTCTGGTGGCCGGGCTTGCCACGGAGCCCGGCCGGGCACAGCCCGAAAAGGCAACGTGGGCAACACCTCCGCTTCTCCGTCCCGCGGGCCCACCACCTACAGGAAACAACGATGGGGTCGGATGCGCTGCCAGAAGGGTGGCAGTGAAAGCAGAGGGTCTCGACGGACCAGACCCGGGCGACAGAAGCTGGCTTTGGGGACGTGGAACGTCACCTCTCTGGGGGGGAAGGAGCCGGAGCTTGTGCGGGAGGTGGAGCGTTACCAGTTGGATCTGGTTGGGCTCACCTCTACGCACAGCGTCGGCTCTGGAACCTTACTTCTGGATAGGGGTTGGACTCTATTCTTCTCCGGAGTTGCTCAAGGTGTGAGGCGCCGGGCGGGTGTGGGGATACTCACAAGTCCCCGGTTGGGTGCTTCGTTGTTGGAGTTTACCCCAGTGGACGAGAGGGTCGCCTCCCTACGCCTGCGGGTTATGGGGGGGAAAACTCTGACTGTTGTGTGTGCTTATGCACCCAACAGCAGTTCAGAGTATACGGCCTTCTTGGAGACCCTGGAAAGAGTCCTGTATGGGGCTCCTGAAGGGGACTCTTTAATCTTGCTGGGAGACTTCAACGCACATGTGGGCAATGATGGAGACACTTGGAGGGGCGTGATTGGGAGGAACGGCCCCCCTGATCTGAACCGGAGTGGTGGTTTGTTACTGGACTTCTGTGCTAGTCATGGATTGGCCATAACAAACACCATGTTCGAACATAAGGATGCTCATAAGTGTACGTGGTACCAGAGCACCCTAGGCAGAAGGTCCATGATCGATTTCGTTATCGTATCATTGGACCTGAGGCCGTATGTTTTGGACACTCGGGTAAAGAGAGGGGCGGAGTTGTCAACTGATCACCATCTGGTGGTGAGTTGGGTCGAGTGGCGGGGGAAGCCTCTGGACAGACCTGGTAAGCCCAAGCGTGTAGTTCGGGTGAACTGGGAACGTCTGGAGGAGGCCCAAGTTCAGGAGGCCTTCAACTCGCACCTCCGGCGGAGCTTTTCTGGCATTCCTGTGGAGGTTGTCGAACCTCAGATTGAGGAGGAACAATGCGGATTCCGTCCTGGTCGTGGAACGACGGATCAGCTTTTTACTCTCGCAAGGATCCTGGAGGGGGCCTGGGAGTACGCTTATCCGGTCTACATGTGTTTTGTAGACTTGGAGAAGGCGTATGACCGAGTTCCCAGGGAGTTACTGTGGGAGGTGCTGCGGGAGTATGGGGTGAGGGGGTCTCTACTCAGGGCCATCCAATCTCTGTACTCCCAAAGCGAGAGCTGTGTCCGGGTCCTCGGCAGTAAGTCGGACCCATTTCCGGTGAGGGTTGGCCTCCGCCAGGGCTGCGCTTTGTCACCAATCCTGTTTGTAATATACATGGATCGGATTTCGAGGCGTAGTCGTGGGGGGGGGGGTCTGCAGTTCGGTGGACTAAGGATTGCACCACTGCTTTTTGCAGATGATGTGGTTCTAATGGCTTCATCGGTCTGCGACCTTCAGCACTCACTGGATCGGTTCGCAACCGAGTGTGAAGCGGCTGGGATGAGGATCAGCACCTCCAGATCTGAGGCCATGGTTCTCAGCAGGAAACCGATGGACTGTCCACTCCAAGTAGGGAATGAGTCCTTACCCCAAGTGAAGGAGTTCAAGTATCTCGGGGTCTTGTTCTCGAGTGAGGGAACAATGGAGCGTGAGATGGGCCGGAGAATCGGAGCAGCGGGAGCGGTACTGCAGTCGCTTTACCGCACCGTTGTGACGAAAAGGGAGCTGAGCCAGAAGGCAAAGCTCTCTGTCTACCGGGCCATTTTCGTTCCTACCCTCACCTATGGTCATGAAGGATGGGTCATGACCAAAAGAACGAGATCGCAGATACAAGTGGCCGAGATAGGTTTTCTCCGCAGGGTGGCTGGTGTCTCCCTTAGAGATAAGGTGAGAAGTTCGGTCATCCGGGAGGGTCTCGGAGTTGAGCCGCTCCTCCTTCGCGTCGAAAGAAGCCAGTTGAGGTGGTTCGGGCACCTAGTTAGGATGCCACCTGGGCGCCTCCCTAGGGAGGTGTTCCAGGCACGTCCAGCTGGGAAGAGACCAAGGGGTAGACCTAGGACCAGGTGGAGGGATTATATCTCTGGCCTGGGAGCGCCTTGGGACCCCCCAGTCAGAGCTGGTTGATGTCGCCAGGGAAAGGAACGTTTGGGGCTCTCTGCTGGAACTGCTACCCCCGCGACCCGACCACGGATAAGCGGGAGAAGATGGATGGATGGATGGATTTCCCATATCAGGAATTTGGCTATTCTCAAGTGACAATTGGAAGATATGTTGGAAAGCACCACAGAGTTTGCTAGCACAATACTGGAGTGTACGCCCACAGATATGGTCTGGACCTGGGCCTTCCTAATATTGACTCGTTTTAAGAGATTCTTAACATCATCCTGTTCAATGACTATGTCTGAGATAGGTGAGAGAGACTCTCTAAGGGTTGAGGTGTTTATGGAGAAATCATTTTTCTCGAATCGAGAATAAAACATTTTAAAAGCATTGGGGAGGTCTGCCTCATTTGTTTCCTCAATGTTAATAGGATTCCTAGCCCTGTCATTGATTTGATTCCCCTCCAGGCTTCCCGAAGATCTCCACTGCTGTATTTGAGTTCCACCTTATAAGCTATTTTAGATTTTCTTATCTCATTTCTTAATTCTCTGTTAATTTATTTTTTGTCCTGACTGTTTCCAGTATAAAATATACGTTTCTTTCTATTTATAACACTCTTTAGTTCCTTCATGACCCACGGCTTATTATTAGGGAAGACGGTAATGTCTTTAAAAGGAATGTTAGACTCCACACAAAATGATATGTAGGATGAGACAGTTGACGTCAGTTCATTGAGATCAGAGCATGAGCTATAAAACACATCCCAATCCGTGCAGTCCAACATGCCTGTGAGGTGGCAATGCTTTCCTCTGTCCAACATCTCACAGTTTTTTTTGTGCACACTTGTGTAATGTGTAACGGTAATGACTCTGGGATTTGTAGTCTTTCTAGTTGCATATTTTTCATAGTCTTATATTTCAACAGTTTTAAGACAAACTGTGACTTTTTTGACATGGAAATGATTTTTTAAGACAAACATCATGTGTGTAATTCATGGCACAATTCAAACGGGACCAACACATACGTTTTCTCTCTCCATTGACTTCAATACATAATTGTTCAGAAATAAGGTCCCATGGGGCGGAAGTAGATGGGCGTGACTTCGCCACTCTATTGGACTGGGGGTAAATACAGATTATGTGGTGCTTGCCCATCTTATCAGTATTAAGAAAACTGGGCAATATTTAATATTGAGCCCAAATACGATGGTTAGTCAACCAACAGTATCATAGAGATCGATGATCGGCGTCAGAATGGTGGCATTGGCCAGTTAACAACACTTATACTGGTTTATCCCTGGCTTATCAGTGTTTTATATGTTAATGCATCATCAACATGCATACACTTGACTTTTAACATTACAACAATTTACTTTGGCGATTGACATTAACCTCGTTAGCATCAAAACTTTGACCAACGGTGACAGGGGGCGTTTTTTTTTATTAGCAGTGCTTTTAGTAAACGCTGCACATGTTGTCAAGTTGGTGAAGATGTTTCTCCAAATGGAAATGTTTTGGGACGTTGTTAAGTGTTTTCCCCCGTACATTAAATATCTGATGTATATGGGACATCAACCTGAAACGGTCTAATTAATAGATCATAGTTTAAGCTTCAACCAAACTGCAGTGACATCTGGTGTTAGATGGACGTTTTGTCAATTTAATAAAAGTTTGCCCCCAATTTATGGGAACACTGCAGAGGTCTGTAATGTTCGTTCATTATTCAAAATGCTTTCAGCTCTCAGGTTTCTCATTTTCCAGATCAGCAACTACATCACTAACTGCTGGGATTTAGAAATACCACAGGCCCAGTATACAGTGAGGGGTGTATCAACCATAGTCAGAGTGCACTTTTGATTAATGAAATAATAGTTTTACTTTTAATAAATACATCATACTGTAGATGTGTTTGCCCCTACAATTATACATTATTTAATCTACTGCAGTGTCAATAATAATATGTGTGTGCTTTATTGGCTCATAAAATGAACAGTTGTCTTCCAAACATCTTAATTTAAGATGCTCTTAGAAACGGACACAGATTATGGCCACTTGCAGCAGGCGTAAAGTGCACCTAAATTATATATTACAGAAGTGTTTTTCATTGCATCATCGGTTATTTTACCAGGACCATTGATGCTTGCTGTTAACTGATGTTAGAACAGAAAACACACACACATACACACACACACACACACACACACACACACACACACAAAACAATAACACAGTTAATGAAATCTTGTGTTGGCTGTGCGGTCCCCATAAACCCTGGCAGCACAGTAATAACTATAATTACATCCCTTGGTTGATAGCACATCGGCTGCTGTTAACTCGTTTGCACAGATTTGTATTCCCAGCCTTTATATATATTTGCTTTCTGTGAAAACAGACACAATGAACTTACGTGCTGTAATTAAAACATATATTGGTGTGCTCAACAAGAAACACATCCACAGTTTTTAACACCCTGTCTTTCATAAATAAAAGTGTATCCAACAGTACCTTGGTAAGAGAAAATAACTGAATAAGTAAAGTAATCAAACAGCAGAATTTCACCCAAATAGGCTTAAAATGTCTTCATCGTGATGTTTGAATAATAAAGGACCCTCTCGTCTGGCGGAGGCTAGCATTTAGGCTGTCTCTGATCCTTTGGGTTATGACATTTAGTTTAGACTTAAAAGGTGGGGGTTGAGAAACCGGCTCGATACACTTTTTGTTATATTCCATGGAATGCTCTTAACATCCCGATAGCAATGAATATCTGAAGTGCTTTGACAAAAAATCCATAAAAAAAATTCATCTGTGGAAGCCGTAGCACTGTAAAAAGCACAACCAATCATCTGAGCCGGCTTAAAGTAACTGGATGGCCTACCTGCCTGTCAGCCTTCCATCTGTGCACAAACTTATCTCGTGCCCTCATTGGTCATGTGCGCGTTCGTGTGTGTTGGAGGAGGGGCTCTGTGAGGAAGTGGCAGATTTTTTCCGGCTGTGTATTTTCAAATTCTAGCGCACTCGAGCTGGTTTCTCCTAATTTACCTACCCCACCTTTAAGGCCCTGACACACCAAGCAGTCACCAGAGGACTAGCCGACGCTGAAGTCGGCTGTTGCCTGGCCGTGTTCTCCTGCGTTTTGGCCATGTGTCGCACGGGAACACACCACACCGACTTCAGTGCGTGAGTGGCAATAACTCTCCTTACCAGCAGGCGGCGGGTAGTGTGTATTCGTCATTCAAAAGAGGCAACAACCGGAAGACAGAGAAGAAGAAGAGTATCTTTTCTCCGTAATATCATACAGAGCTGGCCTCTCCTGGATCAAGGTGATGAGCAGGTCTTCGTTTGCATCATTCCAGATCGCCATGATGAGATGAAAATGAATAGCAGTCTGTGTGTGCCTTCTTAAATCGTTTGTTTACGTCCCTCACTTCCGCTTCGCTTCTCATGCACTGATTCGCTAGCTGAACAGCCAATCAGAGTGATTATTTGGTCCGACTGCCAGACCCGATGCATGGCCGATTCAACATGTTGAATCGGCCATGCATCGGGTCTGGCAGTCCAAATAAGGCGTGTCACGGTCGACGGTGCGGGACACACCAACCTGACTACGGCGCCGCGAATGCCCGACAGCCTCTGACGGCCTCTGACTCCCAAAATCGGGTTGGTGTGTCAGGGCCTTTAAGGCTATAACCAGGCCCATAAAGTTGTCCTTTGTGTCTGCGCATGCATTCTATCTACCTATCTTCAACCCAGTGAAACTCTTACTAAGCATCTCAAAATCACTGCTACTACCAATGCTACTATCACTACACACTGCTGCTGGACACTCTAACCCCCCCTCTCTGTGTGCAGTGGAGGGACGTTCCCAGACGATGACGGCTCTCGCCAGCAGGTGATAAACTCTCTGTTGTGGGTGAGAGTGAGAACCGCGGGATGCCCGTCCCTGACAACAGGATCTGGGGCCCCGGGGGGTCCGACCACAGCGGCAGAACGCTGCCTCGTGGCGTGTAAGTGACACACAGAATATCTTCTTTAAGTTTTATGCTCACAAACTTTGCAGAGTTTGCAGCCACATCAGAGGGCTAAAAGCCGAGCCTGATTTATAAGGTGATGTGAATGTTGGTTTTCAGCTTGTTGTTCAAACACCCAAAATATTCACAAATGCAGCTTTAAAACGCAATAGACATTAAGGTTACATGTAACCATTGACTTAAAATGATGTAAAGTATGTCCACATTGGGTATTGAGTGTGTATATCATGGATATGCAAAGAGAGCAGGACACAATCGCCATTCCTATGAGAGCTGCTCAGTGGCGCAGGAAGCCAAAATGGAGCGACTGTAGATTCAAAAAGTCCATGTTATTTGAAAAAGGGCACATTTTTAGTTCTGGGTAGTTATTTAGCTCAATGAAATTATACGCGGATTTAGAGACGTCTCTTTCCAAATGTATGTCAATGGGGAGAGTCCTTTGGGCCCGAATGAAGTCACGGTCTAGAACAGAAGTGTCGTTCCACCATTTGGCCACTATGATAGTGGCTTAATAGCTGGCCCACTTCCTGGGGGCTGGGTGTATACAGGCACCAGTATTTGTCTTATGGTCAGGCTTGTCTTGGTAATGTGTGGGTCCATGTAAACATCAGCTCCTGGTTCAGAGGCGTGGTCCTGGCGTATTGGATCATAGATATGCCAGCTGCAATAGTCCCACATGTTAACACCTCAGGCCCACTTCTGATCACTGTTTGAAGGCAAAGATACTTAAAGGGGACATATCATGCTATATTTGAACAATATATTGTAGGGCCATACCTATATAAAGTTTATAAATATAGTTTTTTTTTCAAAATACCAAACAGATCCTGCATTTTAGCCATGCCTCATGTCACTCTATTTGCTCTTTCCAGCGCTGTAATCAAAAAGCTCCTCAAAAACACTAGAAGCAGTTCCTGCCGTTGCCACGTTAGTTCAAACAGTAACAACGGACTATTTTTCTTAGTGGATGCATGTCAATTTAAATCAATACAACTATTTTTTAAATCAATAAAATCATTTTCTAAATCCATAAAAGCATTTCAATTCATATTGGGAGTCATGTCGTTACTTTGTTGAGAATGTGGCCGTGTAATAAGCGGGATAATGCCCGATCTAGATCGCTCCGCTTGGCGTCGGGCTCCTGGTTGGCCTGTCGGTGTTCTTTTCCACATAATGACCGTGTCGCTGCACATTGTCCCTTACATGTGATTATATAGAGCAGGGATCACCAACTAC
This sequence comes from Chaenocephalus aceratus, assembly GCA_023974075.1. Lineage (NCBI taxonomy): Eukaryota > Metazoa > Chordata > Actinopteri > Perciformes > Channichthyidae > Chaenocephalus > Chaenocephalus aceratus. The sequence continues at coordinate 1,056,080 of CM043787.1, read as the reverse complement.
ATTTGTCCAAGGGCCAAAATGTATCCAATAGACACTTTCGCGGGTCAGCGGATTGTATAGCCCAGAACTTTGAAGTTGCTGACCGAGGGGGGGTGCTAGTGGAGCACGCTCAGGTATTAAGCTTAGCAGACTCTACACGCTTGTCACTACCCGATCCGTCCCCCTGCCCGATTGGTACTGCGCATGTGCGAGATGGTCCGCCATATTGGACAACTCCGGACGGCAACCCAAGAAGGACACTTGACACAGTGGCTTTTGGCAAAGCTGAAAAATAAAACTCGAGAGAGATGAGTTATTGTTATTACAACGTGACTTCACTATTATTTAACAACTCTTTGTATTGGGTTATTTTATTTGGGGTTAAGTACATTGTCAGAATAAGTGAGAAATGGATTTAACTTCTGTTAGACAGCTATCATACTGAATACATATTTACTGTGAATGTATGCAAAAATCTATGGCATAGGCTATAGCTGTCTAACAGAAGTTAAATCCATTTCTCACTTATTCTGACAATGTACTTAACCCCAAATAAAAGAACCAAATAAAAAATCCCCAAGCTTCAGATACGCCCACCTCCAAGATTTTTTTAACGCGGCTGTGTGGACGTACCGTAACGTGGCCGAGTGGACTCCGGAGTTTGCTGCATGAGTGCATGTGCTGCATGTATGATCTATGGTGTAGTGGGCTGTCACTCGAAAGCTGAGTAGCCAATGGGGACACACCCCTGAAAGTCCCGCCCACCTGGGAAGTTTGTGTCAAAATCTCAAACAAAAAATGAGGCAGTGCAAAAGAGAAAGCTGCAGCGAGAGCAAAAGTCTGATCATTGAGAAAGAAGAAGAAACAAGAACTGCAAACAAAAACCTATGTTTAAAACAAAGAAAAAATACTTATAGTTTACATGATTACACAAATGATTTGTTTGCAATTTATAGTTTTATTTTTGAAATGTATTTTATTTTGCTTGACTCAGTTTTTTCTTCTTTTAAACTGATAGTTTTGCTTTATTCTGAGAAAGTGTTGCTTTATCTTTATGATACAAAACTAATCCCATAGAAAAGAGCACAGCAGAGAATAAACAGAAGGGCAACCATGGCAACCATGCGGGAAGTCTTCTTCGCTGCTTTTGTGGCAGACTACAGCGCCACTTACAGGCCTGGCATATGTACTACAGCGTCTCCAGCGCTTTCGAGCGGCAATGGCCGGCCGTGGCCCAACCTCTCATTCCCCTGATAGGTGGAGAATGACCAATAGCCGTAGCGCCACCGTCCTGACGTCAGGACAGTGTTCAAATCGGGATCAGTCTATCAGATCCGTTGCAGCCCCCGTTTTTAGAGATTTGGGTAAGGAGGGAAATAGAGAGGGTTGTGTTTTCTGACTTGGTGAGTTCCCTGGCACACCGGGGACACATATTCATGTATAAAAGACGTACAAGAGTGCATTTTGCATGATAGGTCCCCTTTAAGTAAGTCAAAAAATACGATGTTTCCTTAGTCATTTTCAGTGAGAGTACATGGCATCCAATTTAATTTGAGTTTAATTACATTTTAAAAGCCAAATTATTTAATGCCCAAAGACATTAGGCGGAGTACCAGCTGAAAAGAGATTGTTGTTTGTGAGAGCCAGACATGGCATGCTAGACATCATCCCTTTCCACTTGGCAGAGGGAATGTCCTCCAGTGATATCAGAGCCTCCTGCTTCATCTTCGGTCTGATGTTTTTGAGGCAAAGAGCTGACTTGGGCACACCAAGTGCTCCCACGCTGTGCAGGGCTGAACATTAGACGAAGCCACTGGATACAATACTTTCCTAAGCCACCCAGGCAGGAAGTCACACTCCTCTTCCCCAGTCCACAATCCAACACAGTGTGGGTCTTTCTGGTTTGGTATAGTTTCTTACTGTACATACTGTATATCTGAGCCTCTCTGGCTGCAGAATGCTCACATTGTAAATATGTGCACAACAGAAACACAACATGAAGGGAGGAGGTAAGTCTTACAAAGTGTCGTACAATCGTTTTTGAATGAAATGTACTTTTGTGTGTGTGTGTTTCTCCTCGCAGTGATTTTCCAATCCGAGGCATGCAGATCTACGACGGGGCCCATCAACATTCAGAACTGTACATTCCGGAAGTACGTGGCTCTGGATGAACGGCACACCAGCGCGTTCGGCTTCCGGCTCAACAACTCGTGGCAGAGCTGCCCCAACAACAAACGTCACTGACATCATCTTTGGACCACGTACCTGTGAGTCACCTGCTGCGGGAAAACATCTGGCTGATTAACGCAGATACATTAGTGGAACACAGATGTTGCTTTGAGATGAATGAAGATGGAAAAACATCTTGCTAATATTAGAGAAGCAAGCTTCAATTTGGCAGCTGGGCTGCAGACCACACTAAAGGTACCCCGAGGAGTTTCTGTCAGTGAGAGGCACACATGTTTTAATGGGTCCTTTTGATGAAGTATGAAGCATGTGCATGGAACATACCGGAGGCAACCCTAAACATATCACTTCCACCACTTCACGCTGTCCTCCCTATCGACAGTGGGATGCAGTGTTTAAGAAACATAGCGTCCACACAGACATGGAAGAAGAAGAATGCATGTGTAAAAAAGAAAGGATTGAACATTTAAAAAAGAAAAATGAATATTCATAGATGCTTTATGAAAAATTAAATACATTCAGCACCGACCTCGGGGTAAATTGTTGACCCTGAATGTTAACACTATTGTTTGTTTACAAGTAACTCCACAGGGCACCTTTAAAGGAATTAAAAATGTGATATGTAACATGAAGATATTTTGTTGTGCAAATGTAACTGTTAGTGGTTTGAAGTGGAAATGATTGATCCGAGGCTCTACGGTCTTCTGACATCTACATATAAATCTACTGTTGGGCCACCGTATAGCGCCATACATCCCTGGTAGAGCTGGCCATGTCCTGGGCTTGGTCCCCATGCTGAGGACCTGGTACCGTTTGCAGGTGGTCCTCCCCTCTGTCGTCCCCTTTCAGGCACTGGTTAGACCAAAATAATTGACACTGTTGCTATACCGCCCACATTAGGAAATGTTTCCTCCTTCAGACCAGCTCAGTTCTGGTTGGAACTGGACCATTACGACTTTGGGGGTTAATTACTTGATGGGAAGGCACTTTTGTTTTTTAAGTAAGAAAGAAACAGAACAAAATGATGAACTGCATGGAGATTACATTGAAAAACTAATCACATTACAGTTACAAGTGCAACACATATTCAAAATAGATTTAGCTTGTTAATCCCATTCTGGATCAAATCATTTCACAAACACGAAAAGGTTCAATCTGACATCGTGAAAAACTCTACATTTTGTACAGAAACACATTCATTTTAAGGGTGCATTCACACCTAATAGTCCGCTCTCTGTGCGCACCAGATGACAGTTTGTTACATTGTTTCATTTTTCAGAAGGTTCGGTTTTGCGTTCACACGGGCAAAACTCAAAACGGACTATAAATTTAAACACAAGTCATGTGCTCAGAAATGCTGTTCAAACCATTGGTCAGACATTAAGGGGGTACAAACGCAAATCCCGGCAATTTCTAGCGGAGTCTCCGCCATGGAGCGTCGGCACTTTCGGCAGGTTATTCTCATGCTGCTGTTAGTCTGGAGATCAACAGACATATGCTTATATAATCAGACAACGTCCGTTAAAAAACATTATTACATGGCTTTGTTGACTGTATACAGTTTGGCTGAAACTAACTGACAAGACAAGAGCGACAAGAAAACAGCGGAGAAGTAACGGGCAGAAACCCTCCTTTTTACGCAGCGGTCCAGACATAGGCGAGACATATTCAGTTGCCAGTTACTTTTGGCATTAGGGCAGGGATATCTAGATACTTCCCAAGGTTTGACATCATGAAATTGTGCTACTTTTAAAGCAAGCAACGATTTTTCAAATCTGTAATCATGAAGCTCCTCAAAAACGCTATCGAAGCAGTTCCTGCCGTTGCTACGTTAGTTCAAACAGTAACAACGGACTATTTTTCTTAGCGGATGCATGTAAATGTAAATACATACAACTATTTTTTAAATCAATAAAATATTTCTAAATCCCACAAAAGCATTTAAATTAATATTGGGAGTCATGTCGTTACTTTGTTGGGAATGTGGCCATGTAATAAGCGGCATAATGTGCAGCAAGCGCGGTCATTATGGGGAAAAGAACACCTTCATGCCGATCTAGATCCCTCCGCTTCGCGTCGGGCTCCTGTTCAGCCTGTCGGTGTTCTTTTCCTGCTATCCATGAGAGACCTTCTGCAGAGGAGTGGCGTTTCACCGACGACAGGTGTTCCTTACTTTTAGGTAGCTGACCGAGAATTTTTACTTTACACGACACTGTTCAACACTTAATTCTGCTTTACTCTTACTAAACAACCGCGGATGTCTTGAAAGACTCTTTCGCTAAGATTTTTTGAAGATATCCGCGTTCTTGTGACACGTAAATACTACGCTTCCCTATGTTTTGGTGCGGACTGCGTTCACACCAGCAATGAACCGCTCCAGAGTTCGCAAGCAAGCGCTCCGAGACCACCTATTTTAGCGGACCAGAGTCCGGTTGTTTAGTTTCACGTAAGAGTCTCGGACTGCGTTCACACCGACCCAAATGAACCGCACCAAGCGGCTAAACGCACCAGGGTTCGATTCAACCGGACTATACAAGGCAGGTGTGAACGCACCCTAAAGGTGGGGTATGTCATTTTATTTCAGAAACACTTTTTCTTATATCCATGGAATGCTCCTAACATCCCGATAGCAATGAATATCTTAAGTGCTTTGACAAAAAATCCATAAAAAAATATCATCTGAGGAAGCCGTAGTGCTGTAAAAAGCACGACCAATCATCTGAGCCGGCCCGGCTAAAGTAGCTGGATGGCCTACCTGCCTGTCAGCCTTCCATCTGTGCACAAACTTATCTCGTGCCCTCATTGGTCATGTGCGCGTTCGTGTGTGTTGGAGGAGGGGCTCTGTGAGGAAGTGGCAGATTTTCTCCGGTTGTGTATTTTCAAATTCTAGCGCACTCGAGCTGGTTTCTTCCTAAATTACCTACCCCACCTTTAAGGTAATTGATTAAATTAATTGAGGCACTCTGAACTCTCCACTTTCCATCCAATGTATTACATGTGTAAGAATCAGATTAGTGTGTGGTGTGAACATTGAAACAGGGAGCCATAGATGTGTTTTAAGCCTTTCCATCTCTGTGAGAGTATAAAGTGAGTCAGGTTGTTCAGGCTCTTATATTGGATAGATATGGTCATGAACACATGAATACTCAGTACGGGCAGCTCCTGATGACTCCTGTCCACTCCGGCCCTCTGTAGATCACGTCTCGGGTGTTCTTTGGGGAGCCGGGCCCCTGGTTCAGCAAGATGCAGATGGACGGGGACAAGACCACCATCTTCCACGACATGGACGGCTCGGTCAGCGAATACCCCGGAGCCTTCCTGGTGAAGGAGGACACTGGCTGCTGCGGCACCCCGACTGGCATCGACGTGCCTGACGGAAGGCTGCCATCTGCAGCGGCCGCTACGCCCAGGTGGGCCGGCCTCACACACACACACACACACACACACACACACACACACACACACACACACACACACACCACACACACACACACACAACACACACACACACTTATCCTCACAAATCACGCTTCGCAAACACACATTTACTTATTATTACACCCTTTCCAGCAGTCGTTTAATACATTCATAACAATTAAAGTATTTAGAAAATCATGAATATGTTATAATATCTGTTTGTTGGAATTAGATCATTACTTTTCGTTGTGTGAAATTACATTAATGATGTTGGCAGTTATCAGGGAAATTAGCAATGCCAGAAGGACTCTTAAACACAGGTGAGGTTTTATTTATGATTTTTCTAAAATGTACTGTATTGAATGTGTTTTTGGAAATGTGCTTTCAACCAGAGTGTTAAGAATGTATCTCTTTGTTCAACACAGGTCTTGGTTAGCTTACATACTGGAAACCAAGGGGGGAATCTGGCTTATCTCTTTCAAGCGCCCTCAAACTACTTTTCAAAAAGCCCCCCAAGAAAGTTGTTTCTTTAGCCACTGAAGAGTGAGAAGAATGATGAATTCCACAAATGTGTCAGTAATGTCATTTATAACGTCATCAATATCCATTTTCCACAACAAGTGTCTGGTCATAACAGCCTGATTTTTAAACTGGGCCAGGGTGCTGTATTGCTTATGATTTCAACATTTCAATAGTAACAAAAAAGTTTGTTTTATTTTCCCTTCAACATATTTTTTCCGTTAGCTACTTTCTCCAAAACTCTAAGGCAGGGGTGGGGAACCTTTTTTCCTCTCAAGGCCATTTTCAATTTTTCAACATCCTCCGAAGGCCGTACAAATGATTGACCTCTTCTTAAAAGTACTAAAATCACAAAAATGTCAGAATGCATGCACGCTGCACGGTTGTGGCATGACCACCAAAAACAGAAGATATTGGACACAAGATGTGTGCAAATGTATTTAGTTTCCTATCCATGTGGACATGATTTTAAAGTGGGGCAGGGGGGAACCCACATTTTCTTTTAAATGTTGAAGTTAAAAGCAATCAATCTGGTGCACTTTGAGAGCAAACATTAGGAGATCTATGGACACATCTCTCAACACCAGATGAAACAGAACTGGAAGCAGATCTCTTTTTCTTATGGATATTTTTACAAATCACTCTCCTTTCAAACTGTATTCTTGTTTATTAATAACAACCTTTGTTTTACTGTCATATAGTATTGTATACCTGTTTACTTTATTCTCTTATTTTTTTATAACTATAATGATCATATAAAGATGTGCCTTTACCTCATGGTTGTAGAAAAAGCTTCTTATATTCGTTAGCATAAGCTAGCTAACCAGATGCTAATAACAACAAGTTATTGTCTGTATGATCAGTATGACGATGAACAGATCGCCACTGGGCTTTCAGCGAAAAAGACTAGTGCTGGGGGGAAACGATTATTTAGAAAACGATTAATCGGGCGATTATTTGATCGATTAGTCGACTAATCTAACGATTATTCTTTTTTGTTCAATTCATAAAAAACGTAATGTAAAAAAAAAAATGTTCACGATACAAACCATGTTTACCAAAAACAAAAACACAAGTCTCATAAGAAGCATCTAAATGACCCCTGAGCGAAAAATGCTAACGGACATTGGCAAAGAACTCAAGATAAAAGTACCCTTATTACTTATCGTAGCTGCACATACAAGATATCCGATTAAAGCTGAGACTCCCACAGATTATGTAGGTATATAGTGTCATCACTGAGTGATCCGGACTCGCGACAGGGGAGCAAATACAGTCATCACAACACGTACCTTTACAGAGCTTCTAGGGAGATCGTCTCACCACACCGTAGCTGTCAATCTGATCAAAAGACGTGTTCAATGGCATTAAAATGAGAAAAAATGCGGCTGAATCGGTTAATCCATAGGTTTTTAACGTCTATGTATAAAAAAAATGATTGAATTTATAGTCCATAATTCCATTTGTATGTAAAAATCGGAGAGCAAATGCTAGCTGCTAATGGTAGCCACCACAGCTAGCTGCCGCTTTACATGATCCAAACATAGCCGTTGTGCTCGTTTGATATGCCAACTCCATTTGCAAAGACCTGCAAATGACAATATCTTTGCGTTTTGGGACTAACTTTAAATATTCCCATGCTTTTGAAGACCTAGGGCGAGATTGTTTTCGTTTGAGGGCTTCGTGCGCAATCCTGTGAGGAGGAGGTGGTAGCCGTTTCAGTCTCCATTGTGTTTGAAGTGCGATTGCGAACTGCTTGTTGCTTTGGGTGACCCACGTGTGTGTAGCGACGCGTCGACGCGGAAATATGTCATCGACGATATTTTGAAGTCGACTACAGCACTACTAAAGACACAGCCATGCAGAAACTGCGGCATGTGTAAGGCTCCTTATGGGTACTGCAATTTGTGGAAGTGCTGGAGTGGCGTTCTGGTGCTCCCCGTCAGAACTGCACCCCTGTCAGACGAGGACATATACCACGTGATGACACGTTAGGCTCATGTTGTATTCCTTCAACACAACACGAGCCTAACGTGCCAGGAAAAAACAGGCACTCGCTCGTTGAATTTTTTTGCGGTCAGATTTCTTTAATTTTTTTATTTTTTGCGTGTGTTTATAAACTACCTCGAGGGCTGTATCAAATTGTCTCGCGAGGGCTTCACGTAGTCTTGTTGCCTTCTAAGACAATCGGGGCAGCTTCTTGTTCCTTTCGTATTGTCTTCGTGAGGCGAAAAATGCCCGATGGCACCGATGATCAGACGAAGATGACACGATTTGACAAGATGCCCTCACGCTGGCCTACGAAGGGCACAATGGACACACAAATTCAACACGAAAATGAACCTTCGCATGGTCCCTTCTGCAATTTGTTGGCAATTCCAAAGATTTTGCCACCGCTCGCCAAGTTGCTGGCGGAGCCTGAGAAACTCCACCGGCGGTCATACGATGGCTTAAGATGCCCTCACGAATGGCCGATGTTGCTACGATCAGAGCCGAATTTGAACATTTCCTTTATCGTGTGTCCATCGGGTGTCCATTTGGGGACAGTGTGACAGGGGCTTAAGAAGGAAGAAAGAAAGCATGGTAAAATGAGATAATATACAATACCACTTCTCACACAGAGTAAGACAAGCACAAACACAATGTTACATGACGCCTTACGACAAAAACGGATTGTGATCTGGACCCATAGAGCACACACTGCATTCTCTAAGCCCTGCCTCCAATTAGCAGTGCCACGGCCGTTCTCAGCTCTGTCGAAAGAATGGAGAGGAAACTTGTTATTCTTGTACATTGACCTTCAAAATGCGACGGGGACGAAACAAGGGCCCAACTGGCAGAAGGAAGAGCTATCGAGCGAGCCAGCCATCGCCGCGCCAGCTATCGAGCGAGCGAGCGAGCAGCTAGCGAGCGAGCCAGGAGCGAGCCAGCAGCGAGCCAGCGATCGAGCCAGCGAGCGATGCGATCGCGCCAGCGATCGATCGAGTCGATAGCCAGCCATCGCGCGTCCATCTAGCCAGCGAGCCATTAGCCATCTAGCTAGCCATCGAGCTATACGCGATCTAGTACTCCAGCTATCGATCCATCTATCTATCCATCTATCTATCTATCCATCTATCCATCCATCTATCCATCTATCCATCTATCCATCTATCCATCTATCCATCCATCCATCCATCCATCTATCCATCTATCTCTCAGGGACAGAGTGGGTAAGATGAGCCAATTTGTACTTGGGTTTTCATCTAGGCAAGGAAATATGAGATAGAAGTCAAATGAAAACAACAACCTTTACTTCAGGATGTATTCCGTAAATGAAAATGAAAATAATGCATCTATCACAAAGAGCCATGAAATATGACTTCTCTTATGGCTTTAACTTGCCTCATCCAAAGGGTAAATTGATCCGCATCAAGGGGTAAATTGATCCACCGTGGGCAAATTGACCAACAGACTTTTTCAGGTTAAAACCTGAGTTGTTTGGTACAGGAATATTGTTTCTGTCTGCTAATTCAAGCCAGTTCACAGCATTTCTTCATCTATGTTGAACATGAAATGATTGGCCCTTACCAAGGGAGGTGAGGGAACATTACAATAATTACTATTTTAATCAACCTTATATCTCCATGTTTTTTTTCCTTCAGTCTACGTCCAGACTCGTAACCCTGCCAACCTGAACATGCACATGGTGAAGGATGATACCCTGACCGCCCCCTGGACTCTAGAGGGCGCTCTGGGCAAGAAGAAGCAACTACCAGCAGTTCCAGCCGGTGGTTACGCTGGCCAAAGGCTACCACCATCCACTGGGACCAGGCAGCGCCCACTGAAGTCACCATCTGGCTCATCAACTTCAACAAGTCATGGTCCACACACACACACACACACACACACACACACACACACACACACACACACACACACAACACACCACACCACACACACGTATTTAACAGAAAATAAAAATGGCAACAACAGGGCTTGGGAGCAGTGGTTGCGTTAACCGAATATCCCCCCCCATCAGCGCGAGTGAGTGAACGAGTTGTGTACAGACCATTTTCGCTACAATGAGGCGGAGAAAAAAAGTGCATGCATTGTTTTATATCAGAATGGAAGCAATGTGGCCACAACACAGCTGGTACAAACACCACACCACCTGAGCAGATACCAAAGCTGCTTTCTTAATCATTCAACCTGTGTTTTTCATCAGATAAGGACAAGATATCAGATGACAAATGATTGGTTTTGGCTAGACGAGTTTGACTGAAATGTTCTATATAATCTGATGACTAAAAAGACTCAGTTTTCATTGACTAAATCTTGACTAAAATGTTTACTGTTTTCTTTGACTAAAATAAGACTGAAATGCTCAGACTTTTAGTCGACTAAAACTTGACTAAATAAAAACAGGATGAAGGTGACTAAATATGACTAAAACTAAAAAGGACATTTGACGCATGACTATGACTAAATACAAAAATAACTGACAAAATGAACACTACATATGTTTAATTATCATGCAGCCACTGTTGTTCCTCAAATAATCAAATCAATTGGAAGTGTTTCAGTAATATGATTTTTGCAGGGACAACCAACACTCTTTAACCAGAGAGTCACTAAACCAGTCTGCATTGATCTAATCTGGGGCGGCTGTGGCTCAGTGGCCTAGTGCATTGGTGTTTGGATCAGAGGAGCACAAACCCCACTGCAGTCAGCATGTCGTTGTGTCCCTGAGACACTTCACCCCAAAGTGCTCCTGTGGGGATTGTCCACAGTTAGTCGCTAATTACTTGTGCAGAGGAATGTAGCGCAGCTACGGATGGATCTCTGTGTCCTCTCCACTTTCAGGGGAAGGGTCAGACGAAGAACGATCAGGACTCCACCACAAAGGTCTGATCATTTCTCTAAGCATGGCTTCACGTGGCGGCGCAAACCAAATATTCTTGGTTACTCCTGTGGCAATCTCTGGTGCTATCGTCCCCTTTGTGGTGTGATTGAGGAGGAGATCACTAAGCAAGCACTTTAGTGAACATCAGGCTTTTTCCATCTAAAGGTTTTGTAGTCCTTCATACATCTCAACCTCATCACCATCTTGTTGTTCCTCAGCAGCTCCTCAGCAGCTCCTCAGCAGCTCCTCAGCAGCTCCTCAGCAAAGGACCTCATCGATTCCTCTGTATCAACGTGGGATTCGGGGCACAATTGTTCCTTCTTCTCTGCCCCCATCCGATAAAATGAACTATTTGGCAAACTGTTTGGAAAAAAGTGTTTTATCCTTTCAAGCACAGTTCAGATCCACACCAGATTCTCCTTCTCAGGGTGCTTCTGTTTCAGAGGATGAGTCCTGCAGCTGAAGTTACGGGCTGCATGAGACCTCTTGTCCCACAGAGAGGCGCGTCTTCATCTTACTGCTTGTTGCGTATCACAGGAATGAAATGACCATCCAGCCAAACTACACATAAGCTTTGGCTTTGCAGCCAGGTGTTTTTATTTACTTCAAGGAGTGTATGTATGGCTGTGTATGTCTGTTTGCTAAAGAGACATTATCAAAGGACTTTGAAGTTTGTAACGATTAAAACATCGAGGGTCAAGCTGGGTCAAGATCATACATCTGTTTACCTCAAAGACACATGAGACAGCACAAATGAAAAACAAAATGCCATGAGAGCACACCTGTCTCATTCTCACACACACTCACTATGCATACAAGGTATACGGAGGTTTAATATGTAAGAGTGTGTATGAGTTTGGAATGAGGGAGTGAGAGAAAAGGAGACAGAGAGAGAAAGAGATATGAGGCGAAAACTGCGAATTGCCAACCCAGTCTCACATCTAAACGTGTAATAACTACTACGTTGGTCCACAACGTAGGACGTAGTATTTCTACGAAAACGCCTCTGAAATTGTAAGATCCCTAAGTTTTTGTTCACCATTCATTCCAATGGCTGGCGTCTATGTCACGTGATCTTCAAATTTCTCCCTGCAGAAAAAAAAACATGGCCGACCTTCGTTTTATTCTCGGTGGAAAATGCCTATTTTAAAGTTAGTTTGGCTTTAAAATGTGTTTGATGTCATTTGATGCGAGAAATATGAGTTGTTATTTCAGATTATGTGTGCAGTGGATGTACATGATCTTTAGTTTGCTAGTTATTACGAAGATTACTTCAAGAAATTGTGTCCATACAACGTTTTCATTGTTACCAAGGTGGTTGCTAGGGATGCTGCTATCGATATTATTTCTGTCATGTTGTGTAACTGTTTAATGGTGTTTTCTTTATTAATACCCCCTTCCCCGTCAATGTATAGTGTTGGTCCACAGCGCAAACGTATTAGTTTAACAAAATTCACATCTAAAATTGTGGCATATGTTATTTTCCCCTGTGCAATTCTCCAACCCAGTCTCACATCTAACATCGTCATAAACCAGTGGCGAACCGTCAGGGCCTTCAAGGTATTCAGAGAATACCCCGGAACACTCAGATAAAACAAACAAGAATCGATTTAATTATAAAAAATAAAATGTATATAAAATGAATAAATGACAATCGTATCTGTGTTGTTGATCTGTAATATTACAGTGTTACGTTGATTTGTGTGTCCTTCTCGGACCATGCACTCCGCATTTCAGTGGTTTGTGTTAGAAAAGAAAGCAACCAATCAGATCTTGTTCTGGGTCTCTGGGTAGAATATCCTTCAACCACGGTATTCTACATCCTCGATCGAATGCCCTGGGCCGTTGCACTGAATGAGAGCGTATGTTTGGACTGACAGTTTGATCAACCAATCATATATTGATTTGTAGCCAATGGGCGTATTCTTCCAGTTTCCCTCGGTTCCAGGGGTACTCTAGAAGGCCCGCTAGTTAACTGGCTCGAGACGGAGGATCTAGATCAGTGTTTTTCAAACTTTTTCATACCAAGGACCACTTAGCCAATAAAAAAACACATTCGCGGACCACCTAACTCCACAAATATCCAAAAACACATCGTTTTTCTAGAACAGATTACAAATCGCCTGAAAATGGTACAAACAATTGACGAAGGTGTTTGTGCTGGGCTGTATCATGCAATCGAAAGTGAATCTTAAGCTCTCTCCATTGCGGAGATATTCCTGCGAGAGTGCGGAAAACTTAAATTAACTTATTTATTTAAAAATGTGAAAATGTTACCATTATACTCACGGGCCACTAGGGGCGCTCACGGACCACTAGGGGCGTCACGGACCACTAGGGGCGCTCACGGACCACTAGGGGGCGCTCACGGACCACCAGTGTTTTTAACGTTGAAATGACAAGTGCAACAGGTGAAGATGAAGTTGTTGCGGAATTGTTGTGAAACCCTTTTCAAGATGACAATTCAGTGAAAAGACGGACATTATAATGAGGGGGGGGGGGGGCGGCGGCGGCGGCAGGGGGTGTGTGTGTCTACAGAAGGTCCAGTTGTGATAGACACAGTTCGCCACTGTCATAAAAAAATACCGGGAACAGACCGTAAACCTTTTAAAAAAAAATAATAATACTTTATTCCGAGTGTGCTTGCTTCTCTCTTTGAAAGTCATCACATAACGGCATTGTAATACACTGTTCGGCTGCATTAAATATTACATATCTGCCATAGTTCTCTATTTATAGAGCCCTGATGAGAAGACTTCTAGACAAACATGAGGAACCGAAAACGTGACGTGGATCATAAATATATCAGCAATTAAACATCATCTTACACAGTGCCAACTGTGTGCCAACTCTCATGCCAACTCTCACGCATCTGGCATGTGACACACGCTTTCACTCTCAATCTCACGCTCTCACGCTGCCCAAACTATTCTCACGCCAAAAACAAGATGAACCGGCGATCGTTTTTGGTTGGTTATTTACAACGTTGACAACGCTTGACAACGCTTTTTTTTTTATCAGTAGAATATTAAAAGCTGCTCAGCTGTCGGTCCGCTCCCTCCCCGCCCCCACCACTACTACTTAACACGTTAACAGACAGCAGAGCAGTGGGAGCCGGTTGGTCAATCCCGATCCGTATTGCGCATGCGCAGATCTAAGATCCAGTAGAAATGATAAAAAGTAAAAGTCTGCTGCTTATTGTTCTACTAGGCCAACATAGAGTTAAAGAGTATATGAGGTGAGAGTGTGTTAATTTCATATGTTGGCAGTTTGGAGTAAGTCTGTAGATTTGTTTGTGTGTGTGTTTCATGTATAGGCCTCTCACGATAATTAATTTTGTTGGATACATTTTCCCGGAAATTATTGCGATAAACGATAATATTGTCGGCACCGTTGTATGACCATTTTAGACCACTGACATAATGATAATATATAATAATAATTCAAGTACATCGTTTCAAACTGCTAGTCACATCCTCATGTAAATGGAAATGTATCGAGTTCATTTTTATTTATCGTACGATAAGTCAATTAATTGCTTACACACAATAAAACAGTGGAAACAAACATGTGTTTGACTTTCATTAGTGAATGACACTGTGTGCCCTTTATAGTCTGTCCAATATTGTCTATTTGTATATATTGTATATATCATATATATAGGCTAAGGTCCCGCTGCTGACACGATAGCAGTCATTTCGTGCGCATATGTGTAATTAAACCCATGATATCATAATCTCACTCCAGCCAGGTACCCAAAGTTGGCAACCCTGTCTTACATTTCTTTTCACACAATACGTCTCCTTGCAGTATCAACACTAATTCGGCTGACTTTTATATTTGATCCAATTGGTAGATAGGCTGTATTTACACCATAAAGGTGCACAGCTGATATAAAGGGACACCTAGTGGTTAAAGCATGTTATTGAATTTCATTATTTTTATTATTAGATATTAATAGGATCCCTATAAAGTATATTCATTACTCGTTATTCTCTACTAATAGTTAATTAAAGACTGTATATAATGACTATTTTGCACATCCCTTTCAAGATTTCAAGATTTTCTAAGGTTTTTTGACATATCATATAGGCCTACACAACTATGGTGTAGTTATGCAATGAATGAAACACTTGGGTCACAGGTCCCTCAACAGTGCATTACAATACATCTATCAATATGTGTGCATACCTCCAGCAATGTTAACTATGTTGAAGCACTTATTTTAACTGATATTATACATATGTATTATACTGTTATACGATGTATGTAGATAGTATAAGAAATGTGCAGAATATGACAGTTTAATGGTGGAGGTATACACATAGTGATAGATGTCTTGTTTTTCATCTCCGACCTTGTCAGGTATTGAACAATCAATAAATAAAGAACACAGATTATTAAATATAAAACACAGAATTTGTGTGATTATACTAAATGATTTACAAATAAACACCACTACAACTGTTACACATGCTGATGTAACGCAAATGTTTCCGACTTGGGATCAATAAAGTATATCTTATCTTTAAGATGATCGATGGCTACTGCCATATTTGCAAAATGTGCCTCTGAACCTTGACAAGTGCATGTTTCCAGGCTCATCAATGAACAACAGGAGGGGCCACAGACATAAGAACAGCTGTTAAATAAAGCTCTTCTGACCTTAGCTGTCGTGTGGGTATATATATATTAATGCTGCCCATTATGGGCACAAGCAATTTTCACCATTTATTAATTATATGTTTTACATTTGAGTGTTTCGTATCCCCTAAACCTCCAGGGATGTACACAGTTTGATACTGGCAACTTCTTATTATGGGAAATACGAAAACGTCTTTTAAAACTACAACTCCCAGTAGAGACGTGCCATAGATAGAGAACATGTTGCGAAACACAATAGCCAGCATGTGTAGTTCTGGGGTGGGGGAGGGGGGGGACGCGGTGGACCCGTTCAAATCCAGTTTTTGGACAGTCTGCCGTGGTTCCATCCCATTTCAAGTGCTGTTCGACGCTCGGCGTAACCCTCGGAGCACACTCAAACATCCAATCACAGAGCTTGAGGACTATCACAGGGTTTGTCAAGCGAAGCGGAGAGAATACTTACTTCCGGGTGTAATATTCTCTAAGCAATGAGCTGCTCCGACCCTCGGTCCTGACGGACTCCAACTTGTGTTTATTAATCAAACAAATAAATAAACACAAGGATAATTATGTGTATTGTTGAGTAAATGGAGAATTGCACAGGGGAAAATAACGTATGCCACAATTTTAGATGCAGATTTTACGTTTGCGCGGTGGACCAACACTATACATTGACGGGGAAGGGGGGTAGCAATAAAGATAACACCATTAAACAGTTACATAACATAACAGAAATAATATCGATAGCAGCGTCCCTAGCAACCACACTTGGTAACAATGAAAATGTTGAATGGACACAATTTCCTGAAGTACTCTTCGTAATAACTAGCAAAACTAAAGATCATGTACATCCACTGCACACATAATCTGAAATAACAACTCATATTTTCTCGTCATAAATGACATCAAAACGCATTTTAATGGCCAAACTAACCTTAAAATAGGCATTTTCCACCGAGAATAAAACAAAGGTCGGCCATGTTTTTTTTTTCTACAGGAGAAATTTGAAGATCACGTGACATAGACGCCAGCCATTGGAATGAATGGTGAACAAAAACGTAGGGATCTTACAATTTCAGAGGCGTTTTTGTAGAAATACTACGTCCTACGTTGTGGACCAACGTAGTAGTTATTACACGTTTTTTTGTGAGACTGGGTTGGAATTGCAGTAAACTATGAGGGGCCGTCCAGGCCGTAATTCATACTGGTCCTCCCATTTTACATACATACATTTTCACTCTCACACACGTATATATTTACTAGAGATGTCCCGATCCGATCACGTGATCGGGGATCGGAGCCGATCACATGATTTTCAAAGATCGGAATCGGGAGAAAAAAAATCGGGGATCGGGATTTTTTTTATATATAAAATATTTTTATTATTTTACTTAATGTTACAAAACAAAATGACCATGTTCACCTCTTAAAGTCATCCTGAGGCCTTAGTTTTGGTTTTTAAAATGACACAACATCATGTATGTGTTGCTTCTTTTGGGCTTGTTTTCAGACCTGGTTGCTTATTCCTCTCAAATCTGGCAACAGAGTGGGTGCAGTGTCTAATATTAGCAGTAAGCTAACGAGAGGCTACGTTCAGCTGGTGACTCGGGAGTCGGGACAGAGAAAATGTCAGGAGTTTGGAAGTATTATAAAATTGAAAGCGAAGGCAGTGTAACAGCCAGATGCAATGTTTGCAAGGCGGAGGTTTCCGCGTGGTGAAAGAACAGAGCTACGTTCAACACGACCAATCTAATACGCTACCTGAGAAACAAACACCAACAACAACACGACGAGTACACAGCGGCCACTCAGGTAAACGGCACTGAAACAACCAACACTTTCAGAGACTTTTAAAAGGAAAGAGAAACTGCCCCCAGAACAGTGAAGAGGCCAACAAAAATAACAGCCAAGATAGCTGAATTCATCGCGTTGGATGACCAGCGTTATCTGTTACCTTTTTTTTCTAATAATGCATTGCATAAAGATCGGATCGGGAAAAATCGGGTATCGGCAGATTGTCAAAATCAAATGATCGGAATCGGATCGGGAGCAAAAAAAGGTGATCGGGACAATCCCTAATATTTACACTCACACATTATACATTTTGCTCTCATATTATCATATTTCAATGCAAACATTATTTGCATTGTGAAGCACAAGGCGGGGCTCCAAGCCAAGCTAACATGCTCACATGTTCATGCTCACTTAATAAGCCTTGTTCAACATCATTTCTTAGCTAATACTACAGCGGTCTGCAGGTGAACCAAGTCTGCGTTTCGCTGCATTCCTGATCTCCAGTTATAATGCCGGACTCCGTTAGCTCAGGCCGGCGGACTCCGGCGGCCACCACTGGGATAATTGGGTCCCCTTTTAACATTTGCTCCCGTTTAGCGTGAGCCATAGACTATAAAAGTCTACCCAAGGCTGAATCATAAACTAAACTGTATATATATTAGGGCTGTCAAGTTAACGCGTTAATAACACGTTAACACCACTAATTATTTTAACGCATGTGCATTTTTTGTCCTCGGCCACCCGTAGTTCAGAGCGCATCGAGTTTAAAATACCATCTACAAGCTGATGCTGACAGCCCCGCTCCTGCCGCCCGCTTGCTGCAGACCACCACTTCCACGCTCACCGGCAGGCCCTGACTGGCCATCGGGAGGACCCGGAGAGACCTTACGTGTTATTGTTATTGTTAGCATCTGGTGCTAGCTAGCTGCGCTAATGGATATAAGGAGCTGTTTAAATGAAACAGAGGAGGTCACATTTCGCCGACAACTGCGCCGAGCACTTGACGTGATCGCAGCGTCCAGGCAGCTCCCGTTCGAGCATATGCCTTGAGTTGCACATAGCTCCAACGAACACACACACACACACACACACACACACACACACACACACACACAACACACACACACACACACACACACACACACCACACACACTTTGTATTGTATTATTGAATGAGAGAGGTTCCAGGTTGAATTGAGGCGAATATTTGTAATGTTCAGGTTGTTGTGTTTAATATTCATGAGTATATTTGTCATTGTTCAAATGATAATAAACATTTGCATAAAGCATATTTGTCCACTCATATGTTGATAAGAGTATTAAAAACTTGAAAATATCCTCTAAGGTACATTTAGAACAGATAAAAAATGTGCGATTAATCACGATTAACTATGGACAATCATGCGATTAAATATTTTAATCGACTGTCAGCCCTAATATATTAGCTGGCTAATAAGCTATATCACAAGCTACAAGCATTTGGCTGGTAAATGGTGTTAATGGCAGATATCTCTTTTGGAACAGGTCATGTTTAATATCACCAGTTCACTATATTTCAGATAATATTGCAGCAATAGTTTTTAGTTGCAAATGGCACAGAACAAATGTTTACTTTTAAGTACTTTTAACACAGTTTCCCTGCGAGGGATTAATAAAGTATTGTGATAGTGATTTCTGATTCTGAATTGTTTTGCTTATAAGTTGTTTGCATTTAGATAAAGTGTGATGTTTTCCTCATATTGCATTGCAATAGCCTGTTTAAAGTGATCATATAACAAACAACTAATCAGTACTGATACTGTATGCTAATAGATATAGGAGTGATAATAACACAGTAAATGCTTTGAATTTCTTAGATATAGCTGTGCAGTATTCTTAACAGACTGGATAGCAGCAGACAATAGAAGGCTTATTACAACCAGAAGAGACATGAGACTTTTATTTTTTAGAGACTTGAGACTTGACTTGGACTCGTGACCAAAGACTGAGACTTGACTTGGACTCGTGACCAAAGACTTGAGACTTGACTTGGACTCGTGACCAAAGACTTGAGACTTGATCAAGTCTCACCCCACAAAGACTTGAGACTTGACTTGGACTCGTGACCAAAGACTTGAGACTTGATCAAGTCTCACCCCACAAAGACTTGAGACTTGACTTGGACTCGTGACCAAAGACTTGAGACTTGATCAAGTCTCACCCCACAAAGACTTTGAGACTTGACTTGGACTCGTGACCAAAGACTTGAGACTTGACTTGGACTCGTGACCAAAGACTTGAGACTTGATCAAGTCTCACCCCACAAAGACTTGAGACTTGACTTGGACTCGTGACCAAAGACTTGAGACTTGATCAAGTCTCACCCCACAAAGACTTGAGACTTGACTTGGACTCGTGACCAAAGACTTGAGAAAATCTCTGCTATGATCTCAATGGGACCAATCTGGTTAAATAAAAGTTTGAAATGAAAATATGAATATGAGAGCAAAATGTATGAATGTGTGCATTGGAAATATATACGTGTGTGAGAGTGAACATTATGTATGTAAAAGGAGAATGTACGTGTGTAAGAGTGGAAATATATGTATGTAAAAGGGGGTGTATGTGCGTGAGAGGACCAGTATGAATTACGGCCTGTACGGCCCCTCATAGTAAACCAAATCTACTGTATATTGTTGTCTCGTACACACACTGTACATCCAGACACACACACACACACACACACACACACACACACACACACCACACACACACACACACACACACAGTTCTCAGCTGATACCACTCTTCCACATCCATACCAACACAACTACATCATATGTGTTGCATACATGTATTCCAATGGCTCTCAGGGCCCCATTATACAACAGGCCAGAAACCAAGAAATGACAAGCATGTAATTCAATGGTAAAATGTTACATTCTGGTCATATAACATTAAAAAGGACAAATTGAACTATTTTCCTCCAATATAAAACCCTGACATTACAAAATGCATGATTTTATACCGGTTATGGCGGAAGAGATCAAAAGATTGTGGTTATAATGGGGGTGGATGGGACATTTTTGTCCGCGAGTGGCTAATGTGTGAGTTTTTTTGTTTAATCTGATTCTGTGCAAAAACTTATAATGCACCCAAAATCAATGTTGTAGCTAATCTGTGACATATCCAAGACTGTGATAAAAAAAAGCCAACCCCCAACATTTATTATATGGAAAATAACTGCCTTTTTGTGCACGTTTTTCATAGAAAACCCAAATTCATGTTTTCAAAACTGGCAGTTAAAGGGTTTATTAAATCCTGATTTTTCTTTTTTTACATTTGGTATTTTCTATTAGGACTGAAGTTGCATTAAAGATTAAACCCAAAAAAGTGGTGAAAAAAAATAATTTTAATATACTGTTTTTATCAAAGTCTTTTGCAGTGCACATTGTTGTCCCGAATGCTCATTTAGCGTTGTCGATTTGTTACACCGTGAATTAAAGGCCCATTTGAAAATGGTTAATTGGAATTCCAAAATAGATCGAGAAAATAGCCTTGTTATAAAAAAGCAGGCCATTTTCACCAACACAACCAAAGTTATTGCCAAATGAAATGTGAAAAATGTTCAAAAACGTCCACAGTGATACGGGAGGGTTAACAAAAATAACCAATAAATATATATAATATCAGGACATGAAATATAATAGTATACAATTAAAACAAAGTGTATTAAGTTGTTATTATATGCAACTGATGTTGGTAGACAGGGTAGAAGATGCAGAGAATAAGACTGGGTACCAGCAACCAGTAGGGAGGTCATAGCAACCTTTGTATACATCGTTCAATGATCGGTTATGAAAGTAACAGCAACATACTGGCATTCATCTTCTTTACAAATATAATGATGTTATTAATATGCATAATATAGCAACTAACAAATATCTTAGAATGAGATTCAGTTTTAAATAGCATATAACTTGGACAACTCTAAAAATCGGAGCTAAGAACAGAACTCGAGTAAATGTCCCCCGCTGTATGGTGTGTCCAAACAGACTGTGATCAGAAAGACTGCAGACAGAGGGAGACATACATGTTGTTGTGAAAGACTACATGGGAAGTCAACTGCCAACATTCATTTGGTTTTGGACAATGGTTCCTCCTCAATGCTTTCTGCAAATGCTCCTGATATCCCTCAGAGACTTCTTGGTGAGGGCAGTAAACGGATGAGGGCCCTCAGCTCGTTCCCTGTCACTGCTATTATCAAGAGTCCTTCAGAGAGTGTTTACAGTGAAGCCCGAAGCTACTTTAACTGCATCAAAGCCAGTTGTCATCTCAAGCATGGCAGCTATTCCCCGTGGCCTGAGTCCCCCCCCACCCCCTCAGTGTGGAGCCAGTTTATTTCAATGGATGAAATGGCCAATGGCCCCATCTAAGGTCACAGAGGGAAACTGTTTCTATAAAGCAGCGGTCCCAAACTCCTTCTAGTTCAGGGGCCACATACAGCTCAGCGGGCCGGAACCAGTCAAGTATAGGATTATAACCTATAAATAACAACAACTTGCAATTTGCCACCCATTCAACATGAACATAAGTTACGCTTCCATACAGCACATATTTTTAATGCCATTTCACCCCAGCTGTGCGCTATATTTCATTATCACTTACTTGAACAGTGATTTTGATCATCAATCTACTTGTTGTTAAGCCAATGGTAAGAAAATCAACTACATATATTCAGTTAACTATATATTTAGCAGACAAGCTAAAGCCATAGTATCTTTTTTTCATTATAAGTTGTTGAAAGAATATTTGTTAAAATATGATTTTCTTTATATGTTTTTGATCAACTAATTTGTTCAGCTCTGTTCCTGATTAAAGAAAGGTGTAAATAATAATAACAGTTTGCTCGATGTGAAAAGAGCATTTGCTGTGAAATAAAATCCGTACTGTTTTGCTCTGTTTGGGATGTTTCAGGAATGACTGGATCAACGTTGGCCTCTGTTACCCACAAGGCCACCACTTTCACCGTCATCGCGACATCCACCACCGCCTGACAAGCAGCCCGCAGACCGGCGTCTTCATGAGGACACGCAGATGGACAAGGTCAACACTCCCAGCTGGCCCGAGGATACTACTACTGGGAGGAGGACACTGGGTCAGACACACACACACACACACACACGCACACGCACACACACACACACACACACAAGGCCCGAAAACTCTTGGTGGCCCATGCAGTTAGTGTGCTCCCTGTTATCGGGCCTCACTTAGTATCAAATACAAATAAACACACACAGAAACACAAATACAAACACACAACACTACATTAGTTTGCCTCACACAAGAAAACGTTACTTATAACACCATTCTAAACCGTTCTAAACCGTTCTAAACCGTTCTAAACCATTCCAAACCATTCTAAACCATTCTAAACCGTTCTAAACCATTCCAAACTGTTCTAAACCATTCCAAACCGTTCTAAACCATTCCAAACCGTTCTAAACCATTCTAAACCGTTCTAAACCATTCTAACCCATTCTAAACCATTCTAACCCATTCTAAACCGTTCTAAACCATTCTAACCCATTCTAAACCGTTCTAAACCATTCCAAACCATTCTAAACCATTCTAAACCGTTCTAAACCATTCTAAACCGTTCTAAACCGTTCTAAACCATTCTAAACCGTTCTAAACCATTCTAACCCGTTCTAACCCGTTCTAAACCATTCTAACCCATTCTAACCCGTTCTAAACCGTTCTAACCCATTCTAACCCGTTCTAAACCGTTCTAACCCATTCTAACCCGTTCTAAACCATTCTAACCCGTTCTAAACCGTTCTAACCCATTCTAACCCGTTCTAACCCGTTCTAAACCATTCTAACCCGTTCTAAACCATTCTAAACCATTCTAACCCGTTCTAACCCATTCTAAACCATTCTAAACCGTTCTAACCCGTTCTAACCCATTCTAACCCATTCTAAACCGTTCTAACCCATTCTAAACCCGTTCTAACCCATTCTAACCCATTCTAAACCGTTCTAACCCATTCTACTCTACAACCCGTTCTAAACCGTTCTAAACCCGTTCTAAACCGTTCTAAACCGTTCTAACCCGTTCTAAACCGTAATAAAGGAAGATGTTGCTAGTGAAAACGAGTCTACATGTGTTCATGTATTAGGGAATGGTCTTCTAATGAAGACTTAGTTTTCATGTAACTCTAAGATATTTGCTGAGAATGATGTGTGGAGATTTATATGTGTTATGATTATTAAAGGATGATCTGTGTTTATAACGAAGCCTTCCGTGTGTTGCAGCCTGCTCTTCCTGAAGGTGAAGGCTCACAGCGAGAGGGAGCCGTTTGCCTTCTGCTCGGCAAAGGGCTGTGAGAGGGTGAAGATCACCGCCGGCATCCCCAAAGGCAGCCCCCCCAGCAACTGCATGGCCCAGGCCTACCCCCGACACGCTGAGATGCCCGTGGTGGACGTGCCCATGCCCAGAAAGATACCTAATGCCAGGCTGGTGAGAATACATTTCACATTGCTGTAAATAAAGACAGTGGTGGTGTTCATGCCTTCAGAAGAACATCAGCCCTTAAAGGCATGCTAAATAATATTACACCCTATTGTACCCTATTGTACCCTATTGTACCCTATTGTACCCTCTTGTACCCTATTGTACCCTATTGTACCCTCTTACACCCTATTGTACCCTCTTGTACCCTCTTACACCCTATTGTACCCTCTTGTACCCTCTTACACCCTATTGTACCCTCTTACACCCTATTGTACCCTATTGTACCCTCTTGTACCCTATTGTACCCTATTGTACCCTCTTACACCCTATTGTACCCTCTTGTACCCTCTTACACCCTATTGTACCCTCTTGTACCCTCTTACACCCTATTGTACCCTCTTGTACCCTCTTACACCCTATTGTACCCATTGTACCCTCTTACACCCTATTGTACCCTATTGTACCCTCTTGTACCCTCTTGTACCCTATTGTACCCTCTTACACCCGTAATTACACTGTTATTACGACCAATGGACACAGCCTGTCAAATTAATGTATCCCCAGGATACAGAGACCATTTAAGGGTTGACTAACTCGCATGGTAGTATTGTCTCAATTTTGTTCTGAAAATAAGAAACAAATAAGAAAAAAAAGAAACAAACAATTGTTTAAAACTTTGTAATGTATATCCGTAGAAATACAATGTAATGAATGCCCATTTTTTGCAACCTTATTTACATCCTCTTCGACTCTACATCCAGCCACTTTCTTGCTTTTGTTTATGACTCAAATCTTAATTTCCCTACAGCAGTCCTTGGAAGTGTAAAACCATTCCCTTAGCTCTGATTGAAAGTGTGGCGATGCAAATGTTGTGCATTGATTCCAACTCTGTTTCTTTGCCTATTTACTCTCAGCAGTCACCAGAACACTTCCTGGAAGTCCTCCTGGAGTCCTACAGCACTCGGTTCTTCCACATCAAGGAGGACTTT
This sequence comes from Chaenocephalus aceratus, assembly GCA_023974075.1. NCBI lineage: Eukaryota > Metazoa > Chordata > Actinopteri > Perciformes > Channichthyidae > Chaenocephalus > Chaenocephalus aceratus. The sequence continues at coordinate 1,031,167 of CM043787.1, read as the reverse complement.
GCCTTTACTGAGGTATCATTGTGTTGTCATACACACAGCACATCAGTAGAGTTACACACACTTTGTTGAAGACTGCAACCAATGGTTACGGGCTACAGAACAGAAATGCTGACAATGTGGAATATTAAGAGAGCATCATAGAGGCACACAATGTCCCTTGTGCACCCATGACGTGTAGCCCCTTCAACATGAATGTTTAGTTCTGTCCTTATCGATCACACTGCAGTGTAATCCAGTGGCTCTGTTGTGACAGGTGAACGGCAAGAAGATGTACCAACCAGAGGACGGGGTGCAGCTGACAGTAATTGACGGGCATGATGGGAAGTTGGTGGAGAACAAAAGCTTCAGGAACTCCATCCTACAGGGCATCCCTGCACAGATAGACAACTACGTCAGCGGACTGAGAGACGGGTAAACACCTGTTTCTGATCAACCACACTCCGCAGCAGCATGTCAGTGCTGGACAGCACCTTTGCTCAGGTATTGTTTGTAACCTGCACTTGACTCCACTGCAACTCAACTCTGTCTCTCTTAACCTTTCTTCAGTTCCATCGTCCTCATTACGTCCAAGGGCCGGCTGCTGACCCGAGGACCCTGGACCAAAGTCCTGGAAAGACTTGGAGCAGACAAAAGTATCAAATTGAAAGGTATCTATAACTTTAACAAGGTCTACGGAGATACATTTGCGCAGTGGCTACAATGTACGTTAAATACATTGATAAAAACATGTAGCATTTTCAACAGAAACGCAGCTGGTGGCCCTGTTGTTTTATTGGTTGCATTTTAACCAGCTCCAAATATTACTATTTGAATATTATTAATCGTCAACAGTTGTAAAAAACTGTCTTTGTTGAATTACAAGTTCACATCCATCCAAAAACTGCAGAAGCAAAAGGGAGGACTACTCATATCTGATCGAGCAGAAGGACATTCACAGATCAACGCTAACACACCCTTGCGCCCTGAGGACTTCACGAGCTGTTTTTGTTTTCCTGCAGATAAAATGGCTTTCGTGGGCTTCAAGGGCTCCTTCCACCCTGACTGGATCCGTATGGAAGTAAACTCCGAGCGAGCCAAGATCCACCAGGTGCTGCCCATCCCTGTGGTCCATAAGATGAAGCTATGAGAGTGGGGAGGACAACCAAGAGACTCAGTAGCCCCCAGGAGATACTAAACACAATTCCACCCCCCCCCACCACCTCCTATCCCCCCAAAATGCACCCACCTACACATACACACTACCAGCACTGCATAGTCAGTTGCTCCAAGCCATTGTCCGGGACCAGTGGTGTGTTTTTATTTTAAGTTTGGCGGCGAGAGAGAATGATGTGATTTGGTGTAATGTAAAGGGGATGAAGTGTGTCAGAGTGGGTAAGAGATTCAGTAGAGGGAGTCAAGGTTCAACACATTCTGTCGTTTCAGTCCGTGACGTCGTTGACCCAAGTGTTCCAATTGACTTGAACTACCCAGTACAACGACTTGTATGGTCATTATTTACATCATTGAGTCTAGAAGTTATAACATGCGCAAACATCTGAAGCCAGAGTGATTTTCCCTCTATTCATTTAATGAGCCGAGAGCGGGTAATCGAGGCGGCCCTTAAGGACGACTCGAGTAGTCTAGCGGCCAAAGCCGCCGGTCACTCTCTGAATCTCCAGTTGCTCCATGTTGGGCTTAATGCGCCACTGAGCAACTTCAACAGGAATGAACCGACTGTGTTTCCAGGGCTCTTCAGACATCCAGGGATTAATAGGCCGGATTGTTTTTCCATAACATTTTATTTGCCGTTGACATCCCTAATATAAGTATTTTGTTGACCTTATTTTAGCTTGTGAGCTAAAGTAAAGGTGCACCTTGTAAAGCTTTGATATAGAAACATCACTTCTCTATTGATTGACCCCAGCAGTCTGACATCTCCAGCCCATGTGGATCAGCCCGTGCTGGGGTCGTCCCCGTTACAAAGAGCGGCTTGGTGATGTATATGGTCGAGCTCTGCATGAAATGATCTAGTTCCTACAGTGTGTTGTTTCCAACCTGTCTAAATGCAAAATGGAAGTGTTCCAGTGGAGGGTGAAGACTTTGCAGAAGGGCGAGATGTGATCGTTTTCAAAGTGTTGATAAACACACTTTCGGCCATTCTCTTCTGAAAGGCATGTGTGGCCTGAACAGAACGGAGTGGGAAGTGCTAAAGTCTCACACCTCTGCGAACACCAAGTCGATCACTGGGGGATTGGAGGGGATTGCTGGGGATTGCTGGTTGTGGAAACAAACATAGTCAGCGCGTAGGCAGGGAGATTTACACGGTGCGACCACAAACCTTTTTACTCCATACTGATGGCACAGATATACGATGCTGTGAGAAGAGAGAAGTCATTGAGGGAGGAACAAAGAGGACTTGAGAGAAATGACAGATGGGTTCATTACGCTCCAAATGAGGAAGACATTGGCAGATGTAGGGAATAGTGCTCAACGAGAGATTGAGTGTTGTACCCATTTAAAAGCAGCACAATCGGCCAGAAGCCCCTTCCTCGACCACACCCTTCAGCCTTCATGGTGAAGAGTGAGCAGGCCTGACGTGTAAAGCCTACATCACGTTCTGGGTGAAATACCTCCAGATCAAAAGCCTCAACTAGCTCAATTGGCTTCTTTCAAGAAACCTATGAACAGACAAAGCACATGGAATAGGGAAGGCTACGTCCAACCAAGAGGGGTCCTCTTTGGGGGAACGCCCCGGACGCAAAGTGAGGCCTTTGAATGCAGGACTTTGACTTGAGTATTTCTAAAACTGTTGTATAACCACTTTTACCGAAGTAAAAGAGCTGAGTATTATGTCTCAGCTCTTGTATAATTGAGGTTTTATTAGAGGAAGATAACAACACAAATATTCCATTATTCACAGTTATTCATTTATATTGATCATTTAACAACAACTATGTCCAAGAGTCTGTTTCCCGCCTGGTTGTTTGGTACTTGTTTAATGACTGGCTGATTCTCATACAATAGAGCGTCAGCTGCTCGGCGTTGTGATGGTGCGACTGCAAGCCTGTTTATGAGCAGAGGGAGCGATGCTACGAGCTAGCTAATCTAACGCATGTATAGAGTTTGTACTTCAGCGAGCCTCTTCCCGTCCGGGACTCTGTGGTGTGGAGTGTTTCTGTGCCTGCTTTGTTTGACAAAACTGTTAAAAGAGAGAAAAGAAGAAGAAGAAGAAACCAAAAGAGGAACGTTAAGTGTTTTGCATCCAGACCCGTGGGGGTTTACCTGCTCCGCTTCATTCCGAGCACTTGATATTGTGATGTTCTCCTCCGATGTGTTTTCTATATCTGTGTTTGTGATCCATCCACCTGTGAGTGAACCAGCAAGAAGTCCATCAACATATAAAAGATTAATTCATGTTAAGTCAAGGAATGTTTAAATGTGCTATTTCCTCTTTTCAAAATGACAGAGATCTTTCTTTCAATTTGGCGGTAAAAATAAATCCCCCCCCCATGCCGAGATAGCTGGTCTTTTTTCGGATGTCGTCACAGTAATTTAGTGTTTTGTATGTTTAATGTGTTTTTAAAAATCCACAGATTGCTAAGAGTTATATTTTATACTTATTTATTGTACAGACACAGTGTATCCAATCTACAAGGGCCAGCTTTGATTTGATACTTCATACTGTCCTGTATGTGCAGTGCATGTAAGAAACCATATCGGTCCATTTAAAGGCGTGTCGCAGACACTCACACTGCATACAGGAATATAACACTTGCTTCTTCTCACTGTTCACCTGGATGTGTTGTATATGTGGCTTGGGCTTGTAAAGTAATGAAGCTCCATGAATTTGAATTTCTTTCAGGACTTTTGTACAGAAATAAATGATGTTTGTCTGAATGACGCTGTGTCTGCACATGTGTTTATCCAAAACAAAAGCAAAATACCAGTGTCTTCTTGAAAAAAGTGTAATATTACACTTTGTGATGTACCCCCACCTACTCTCAGCAGCAGGTGGGGGTACATCACAGATCAGAAGGACCAGGGACTATTTACTCACTGCATTACACATAATATTGCAAAGCACACAGCAAAAACAAACAAGAAAATGGGAAGGTTGTAAACTGTACTGTGGGCTGCTGCATTTAAACAACTTAAAAAACTGATGTCAGCCCCCACTTCAAGTAAAAAAGCAGAGGTCGTATAAGGACTCAGATCTTGTACTTAAGTAGAAGGACGGGCCTCATTTATAACGCTGTGCGTAGGATTCACGTGGGAAGGTTGCTTATGTACAGTGGCGACGGGTCATTAGGCACAGCCCCACCTAGTGTCAGCAGAAAGTATTACAAATAATTATTACAAAAAAATGCAAAAAATAAATAAGAAAATATATTAAATATATTTTAAGATCATGTTTTTTCATCTGATTCGTCTGTACATTGCTGTTTTAGTCTGTGTTCTTCTAATTAGTGTCTACAGTGTGTGCCTATTGAGCTGTTTAGAGCCACGTGGGACAAAACCCGATCCTGCCCCTCCCTCTCACTGTCTAAGTGAACGGTGACTGTAAAAACTACACTGCGCATGCTCAGAGTATGTCCTATTTAATGTGTGTGGCAAAAAAAGAATGACCATAGGGGCACTGAGCTGCCATCCCCACCATACGTCATCTCACATCATTCAGAGCTGATTGACTGTAAGTACGTGTGCCGCGAAAAGTGTGGTGTGTGAAGAGCAGGTGCATGGTGAAGAGGATCTGGATCTGGATTAATACTGAGCAGAACCCAGAGGAGAGAGACGCGTCCTAAAACCAGGAAGTAAACTGCGCATGGCTTCCCTCCACAAAAAAGCAACGAGATTTCTCCATAGGATTTTAGAAAATAGCTCAAAATAAGATCTGTGGGAAACGTACCTGTTAGATAAATGCACGTTTTGTTCAGCCGGATAATATCCACATGTCTACCCTACTTTTCTCATTTTCGAATCATAAATCTATTGATTAGATTAGATTTATGATAGCCTTTTGAAACTACAAGAATATAAGGAGGACTTTTACAAAAAATTAATAGAGATTTTTGTCCAGAAGGATAGCATGGACTTCATCTTCATGTCAAGGATGACATTTTATTGAAAATGGGATCTTACTAAGAGAGAACAATTACAAAATACATTTGTTGGGTATTCTTTTGTTGAACTGTCTGTTTAAAATTAATCGAAGCATCAGACAAAAAAAGCTTTTGAAAATAATATTATAGGCTATTTTGATTTATGTCAAAATATAATATTTGTAAACCTGAAGAGTCAGGTGCCTCACCAGCCATGAACCTCACTGCAGAAGCTTATATATAGACATCTACGTTTGTTGTGCCCCACCACTTTTTGTACATATCGCCACTGCTTACGTAGTAGAAATCCAAAAAATAGGTACAGAAATGTTCTGACATTTTCCGATTCACCAAACAGTGCGTACAGCACTTCCTACGCCGGTTTCCCTTTATAAATCACAATCGACTCGAAATGCGGTGCAGTTTTTGCGGGCTTCACGTAACGCCCAGATGTGCCTATAAAATTCAATAGTGAAAGAAACGCCCATTCATTCTGAGTGGGCTTGTTTGAGACAAGCAAGACCTGCGCAGACCTGCGCAGTTGCGATCAACGTCTTGCTAGTGCGTTGCATGATGGTTAGTCATTTTGTCCGACTTGCTCTGGAGGCTCGCCCACATGAGACTTTGAAATATCGCGGGACAAAGACGCCCGCAGCCTTGAGAGCGAGGCGAGGCGAGTTGGCGCAGTTGCTCTCCACGAGCTGCGGAAGCGAAATGCTTGATGGGAAACGGCTCGCTGGTATCTCGAGCTGAGCGCTCATTGGTGGTTTTTACCACGTGCTGCTGATGAAACTCTCCAATTGGCTGGCAAAAGTTTGTTGTTGTTTTGTGTCAGTTTTACGTCGACTCGCCACATCCATTCCCATTGTTCATCATTGTTCCACAATGTTTATCATCATGAAATTAATATCTATATATTTTATACTATACTGCTTACCGTTTTCATACTTTATATATCTTAGCATATTCATACACACTGTTCATACTGCTCTCAGGCTGATATCTAGTGTATTAATACACACTGTTCATACTGCTCTCAGGCTGATATCTAGTGTATTAATACACACTGTTCATACTGCTCTCAGGCTGATATCTAGTGTATTATTACACACTGTTCATACTGCTCTCAGGCTGATATCTAGTGTATTATACACACTGTTCATACTGCTCTCAGGCTGATATCTAGTGTATTAATACACACTGTTCATACTGCTCTCAGGCTGATATCTAGTGTATTCATACCCCACTGTTTATTCATCATTCAATTCATTCTATATGTTATTCTGTAGATTGTGTACATTACTTTCACTTCACTGCTTGTTGCACCTGGTTAGAAGCTAAACTGCATTTCGTTGTCTCAGTACCTGTAATCTGTGCAATAACAATAAAGTTGAATCTAATCTTGAGCAGGAACACATGTATTTACTTAGTACATATCTGACATTAACGACACAACACATGTGTGCATTCTTTATAAATGCAAACCGAGTCAAGCCGACTCCGGAGGAGGCGGTATGCACCTTAAAGTTGTTTGCAATACGCCAAAAAACCGAGAGAAGAAGAAGAAGAATGCGAAGAAGAAGATGAAGAAGAAGAAGCCGACTCGGAGCTGTCCGACTTTAGGCGAGCTTTTTGACACCTCCCCCGGCTGCGATCGGCTACTCTCGTCTACTTTCGAGGCGAGCCGCAATAGAGGCTTCTCAATACTCAAATTTCCCCTCCTCGACTCCCCTCCTCGATACTTAGACCCGCCCACAGGAGATGCGAGCGGAGGACCGAGGAGGGGAACCGAGGAGAGAGGAGGGGAAGCAGCAGGCGTTTAAAAAAATGAGAACTCCTCTCCTCTGGGCGGTCATATTAAAGCGACGTCCGTTCATTATTACGTGGCAACAGCTGCATCAGCTGTCGAGTGTTTTGTCATATTTTATAATCTCTGTTAGATCAGCTGAACATTGTTCCCCCACATATTTACTTGGAATTCATTGAGAGTGCGGTATAATGAGACAATAACAGGCTACAGATGCGGACTCACACACACAATATATTTATATAAATATATGCAATTTAAAGTATGAGAGCACTCTCATAATAACGTAACACAATCAGAGACTGGATATATCTCCCCCCCTCTCTCTGGTCGCTGAAATGGGGAATTGAAATTACGGGCCAAAAGTCGTATTTGCAAGTATTAAAAGTAAGGACATCAAACCAACTGAGACCCGTCTGTCCGCCGCATCTACGCACTGTACAACACACACACACACACACACACACACACACACACACACACACACACACACACACACACACACACACACACACACACTACAACACACACCTACAGCTCCTAAAGCATAATCAGGCTACAGCCGTTGTGTATTTTATTATGTGAAGCACTAAATGGTTTTAGAAAAATATCGACTCTTTGTTTGTAGATATCTACTAAACTAAAGCAAAGAGAGTAGGCCTGTTATACTGAGTGATATATATTTTACACACTGCTCTGCTTTCTGCACCTCACAGCCGTTCTCACTGTAAACATCGCGTTGCGATGAAAGCAGGTTCTAAAATAATATCCAGGGGTTGCATGCAGAGCTGTCATTGGCTGAGATAAGTCCGGCCGTGCGTCACGCCTCCACCGTTCCCGGAAATGCATCCGTGGAGGAGCCGTGGAGGAACCATCAGTGTATCCTCGGTTATAGCTCCTCCAGAGAGCCTCCTCGACGCTCGATCCTCGGTCCTCGGTGTGCAATTCATTTCCGGGTCACTACCGGAGGACCGAGGAGTCGAGGAGTCGAGGAGGGGAAATTTGAGTATTGAGAAGCCTCTACAGTGTCTCAAACAAGCCTACTGACTGCATGAAGAAGAGCAGGAAATGACGACAGAACATCTAAAAAAGACGTCTCACACCCATAGACTGTATATATAAATGGACGTAGGGTCCGTGACGTCACCCATAGGATTCTGCAGAGTTGCCGTGAAGCCCTTAGTAGGCGGAGTCGGCCACTAACGGCTCAACAGTTACGTCAGAGTTCAACTCCCGCCTTCTCCAAATAAGGGCAAAGAGGCGGAGCCGAGGCGGGACCTGCTGCCACCCAGCTGGAAGTTCCAGAGCTAGCTGAAGCTACCAAGCTAAGCTAACATGCTCCCCATCTGCACGCTGCCGTCGCATTTTACGTTTCTAAGGTAGCGGCCTTGAAACTATTCAGATAAAACTATAAACTATAATCTAAGTTATTTAGCATAATACTTCAGAATCTTAAAAACCCCTTAACGTTTGTATGCAATTGGTGCTAAATTCAACACTGGAATCAAGCAATATTAATGTTTGCATGACATTAGGTTATTTATATTTGATATCACTTAACTATACGTTTAATACATTTAAGTCAAGCTAAGGTACATGTGATTGGTAGCTAGTTAGTGCTCTTACCTGTGAGGCCTCCTCCAAACAGCATAATAACCAGACTGTATTATTCAAACTAAGTACCAGTTTAGATCCTTGACTTTAGACAAACAATTCAAAAGACAAAGTATTTAAAGACCAATCTTTATTTGAATGTGCCTCTTAACCTGAGATATTAGTTATACAGTAATAGTATTGACAATCTAAAAAAACTGAGCAACTCAACATGTAACTTATGTTTTCTTATTGGTCTAAAGTATTTATTATTTTCATTTTCCCCCCTCTCATATTCAGTGTGGACGGATTGAGACAGCCTGGTGTCCAGAGAGCTGCAGAGACTTCAGGGAGAAACCTCCATGTGATGGACGTCCTGTCTTTTGGTTGGAGAGGACTGAGGGTCTTTCCTCTGCGAGGAGGACCAGGCCTGATGGAGGAGCCCATGCTGGGCACAGCTGATACCACTGCACAGGCCTAGTCCCTGTCACGTTATTTGACTAAATGTGTTTACTTATACATGTATAAGGTTTCACCTTCTGTCCATAGGTGCTTTTTTATTTAAAACTTTTGATTACTTTTGGTTCACATTTCAATAAATTGTATTTGCACGCCTTTGTCATTTCTTACTGAAAATGTTAGATTACACAGTCACAATCTGACTGAAGATTGGCCCCTTTCTTTGTGACTTGCAAACTCTGCGGTACAAGGCACAAGTGATGTGAAGCTCATAAAGTGAGGCAAATAGAAATAATCAGCTTATGGAGTGTAGATGTGGAAATAGCTGCATTCGATCAGCTGACTGTTTTTACAATAAAGTAAGTTTCTTAGTGAATGTCCTGTACTGTCTTAACATCTCAATAGCATCGCTTTTATGAGTCCTCTTGGATGTTCTTTTCTTGACCCTCAGAGAAGGAGAAGATGTCGTGTCTTTCAGGCTATGTCCTTTCCGAACAAAAATGACAGGAAACATAAAACATATTATTGCAGAACAAGTGTGTTATTTATGAAAGCGGTGGTGTTGTGTGTTTAGGGGCTGTAGATATCATTATTTTGTAATTGGTAAAGTTTTTTTTTTTATTTAACAGTGAGCTACAAGACAATCAGATTATGAATGAACAGTATGAAGTTCATCACATTGAAATATAATGTTATTATCAAAATAATATTGAACTGTTACAAAACGTAGTGCAACTGTAGAAGCTTGCTCTGTTGTCTCACTGAAAGAATAACTTTTACCACGTTTTTTTACAGACAATATTGAGAGATTAAATAGTAGCAGTTCTCACTAGTTGTTTAATATCTTTGCATTCAATACATTAAATTAGAAAGCTGACAAAGTCATATTGGCTAAATATCTAAATGTAACCTTTTGCATGGAAAAAACTCAACTTAACCTGATGTGTAGGTGATCTAGTATTTAGTATTGTTTAATGGAATGTATATCAGTGTATTCAAGGTCAATACTTCATTATTTAAACCAATATCTTATCTTGATTCTTTGTACAGTATGGAACAAAAGAGTCTTTGTACCTGTGGCTGAAGTTCACTGCTGTGAGGAGTCCAGTTCTGTCTCTCACCTCTCTGGTCCAGCCTGTCTGCATCACCTGGACACCTTAAACAAACAGATATATATGTAAAGTACCATGTGTACACACAATATAACTGATTCTCTTCTGTTGAACATGTTGGATTGTGTATTGTCCGAGTCAGGGTCCTTTTTATTTTACTGTAACTTTGGAAGTTTGTGTTACCAATGCTTACTGTTTATTTGATACCCATTTGGTAATGCCATTAATAAAAACAACAAGGTTTGGGTTCGTTCTTCAGATGACTGTGACGTAACGTGAAAGCTCAATAATGAACTCCAGCTCAACCAACCATATTGTAATATCTAAGTAATCATCTTGAAATATGACATTAATAATTGTAATATACACACATCTTATTGTGAGGTTGATTTCACATACACTACGTCGACATTAGCTTGTCTACCATACTCTAGCATAGCCATTTAAATTACCTATAGCGATGCATACAGTTCCTCCTACATAATAAATATCTCTAAGTTACAAGGATGACCTATTTTATCAACCTCAAACAGAAGCCGTTTGTTCAACAGTATTATCCCACTTAACGCTTAACACTTGTCTATTTCGTTTTTAACCTTTATATATACAGTCTATGATGTTAACTTGGAGGCTACGATTAGCATCGTTAGCACCGATGTAGCTACCACTAGCTTACATGCTAACCCAAGCCTTACCATTCATTACGTAGCTGATTAAATCATTACACATAAATAAAGCACTCGAATTTTACTTACTGCATTCATGCACCGTCTGTTTTAATAAACCGCAGAGCGAGTCACAATAGTCCGATATATAAGCCATGAAGAACAAACAACCACGCCGGCTACAAGTTGTGTTTCCTGGATGAGCTGGGCAGGCAGAGTCCCTGTAGCTTCACGGAGCAAGCTAGCAGAGAGACCAGAAGCTAGCAGCAGCAGTCACTTGACAGAGCCGTCACTCAATGTGACCACGCCCTAATTAATGCAAACACTTTAAGACCTAATATAAATAAAAGGGGTCGCGTTAGAAAACAATTCAACTCACAGATCCATAATCATGAAGGTGGAATCTAACTATAATCGATAATAAAATGTATGGAGCCAGGGAGAGAAACATGTTTTTTTCTGCCTTAAAGGTGGGCATTTTAACATGGGGGTCTATGGAAATTGCTCCTTTCTGCAGAGCCATCGCCTATCGGCCAATATATGAACTGCAGTGTGTGGCACTTCCGTTTGGCTTCCCGGCTCTTCCCCAGAGTTTGCCGCTTGCTCACACCCGTGTCAGATTGTGGTTCTTTTGGGGAGGTCGAGATAAAACATATTGTTTGGTGGATGCAGTTTGAACAGAGTAGCAGCATGGAGGTCGGATCATCACCAAAATAAATAAATAAGTGCAACCCTATATCGACCAGTTAAAGGAAATACAACTAATGTGTTGTGTTGTATCAGCTGTACAATTTACCACACATGGTGTTCTTAGTTTCCATACCTCCTGTGTTTTACGGCATAAAACACGATTAAACGTGATAGTATATAAAACCATGCTCGTCTACAACCTCTAGAAATGCAAAAGGGCGTCAGTTTAGACGTAATTCTGTCTGCGGAAAGCAGGAGCTTTCCGCATCATTTATGAGAAAACATTTCATAACATTAGCACAACATATTCGAGGTGGTGATCTCATTTCATTTCATTTCAAACCTTTATTTATACAGATAAAACCCATTGAGATCATTGATCTCTTTTTCAAGGGAGACCTGCTCAAGTAGTTCCACATGAAACATCAATAACATATCCGTATTTATTTATTTATCCAAGTTATGTTTTTGTGTGCACTGAGGAGTCTCAAACAGGCGTTTGTTTAATCATTTTAAGATTGGCTTTAATCAATGTTTGAAAATGAATTCTTCATATATGATAAATGAGAGGTAACATTTTATTTATGGTATTTTTTCCACATATTTCTCTCCATTCTTTCTTCTGCCAACGGGGTCGCAGTTTCTCGTCTCTCCCGTTGTTGTGCTTAGTGCGTATGCATGGGTTAGAGTTTGCGTGGAGGACCGCACGTTTTCCCGTCAAGTTAGTATTTTATAAATCGCAAACATTACGTAGAAACCGGTAGAAACGGGCGTACGCCATTTTTTGAGCGTATATCCCTTTATAAATGAGGCCCCAGAGTGTAAAGTAAAAGTCCTACATTCAAAAAGTTACTCAAGTAAAAGTAGAAAAGTATTATTATCAAATATAGTGAAAGTAGTGACAGTAAAAGTAAAAGTAGTCGTTGTGCAGATTGCTCCATTTCAGAATAATATATATGATATGTTTTATAATGATTGATCATGAAAGTGTTCTCAGAGCTGGTGAAGGTGCAGCTAGTCTGAAGTACTTTGTAGACTGCAGGGTAGCTGGTGGATTTACTCCAGGTGGAACTAAAGTCTGATTCAACACTTGATTAGATTTCACATCATTCATCCACATCTGTGAAGTAACTAAGGTATTAAATACCTGTAGTGGAGTAGAAGTACACCATGTAGGCCTACCTGTGAACTGTAGAGGGGTAGAAGTACACAGTAGCAATAAATGGAAATGAGTACAAGTATCTCAACATTTTACTTAAGTACTTGAGTAAATGTACTTAGTTACTTCCCCCTGTGGTAAAAAGCACTGAGCATGGTTCCCAAGCACAACGCTGTGTGGCCTGCTCCTGCAGAGACGCTACACCACCCGGAGGAAAGGTCCAGTCCTGACCCACTGCTCGTCTCCCTGTCTGTGACCATCTGGCCTCTGCAGCTATTACAAAGCAGCAGCTCAATGGTTTTCAACCCATAAGTTATCCCACAACACACTGCTCCTTGACTACCTTTACTATCTGCCGAATCCACTTCAAGTCACTGGTACTATCCTACAGACCCGGCGTCATGGGCGGGCCCCATGGGGCCGGGCCCGCCCATCCAGGATTTGGGCCCGCTGTTTTAATCAGGGCTGAATACAACATTTTAATTGTTTTATTATTATGTTCAATGGCGGCGCCAGGGTTACTGGGGTAGGCTACAGCCATACCAAGAAATGGTTTAGTCCCACCATGAAAAATGATTTTAAAGTAAGCTAAATAAAGTCCGCAAACTCGCGCGGAGTAATTGCACAGACAGCAGTAAATACCGAAGACTAGAAACGGTTTGAAAACTTTTGTCACGTAGTGATCGTCTTCTCAATAGAACATCTTTGATAATGTCTTCTGGCCAATCAGAATCAAGATAACGACGTGCTGTTGTTGCAGGAAGTCCCGACGGAGAATACTTTTGCGGTAGTAAATCTCTATATACATAGATACAACATTAGCCTACGTGTTGATAGAAATCAACACGTAATGAAATAAGACCCCACGGTTTGATGATTGATAGGTGTGTGGGCTGTCTTTCATTTTGACACACAGGACAATGGGGGCAATTCACCCTTATCCACAATGTAAAGTAATTTACACAGCCTCTTCCCTCTTCAGTGAGGAGCTGCAGGTTCAGCTTTCAGAACAAAGTAACAAAATGGCATTCCTTTTTTTAAGTATGGCAACCTAAACCCTCCTTGACAAATCTCGAGATTTCCCAGGAAATGTACATTTCGGGGTGGGCCCGCCCTGGTAAATCAAATGCCCGCCCAGAGACGTATGTCCGCCGCCGGGTCTGCTATCCTACCCAAAAAAACTTGAAGAGTTTAGCCCATTTGAAACGTATGCAATAGTACTTGGTTTGGCTTTTATGAAGTGAATATACCTGCATTACCACCTAAATAAAATTAGGGTTAAAATGGAAGTACGTTCAGCTGGCCCGAGCAGGCAAGTGGAAGTACGTTCAGCTGGCCGAGCAGGCAAGTGGAAGTACGTTCAGCTGGCCCGAGCAGGCAAGTGGAAGTACGTTCAGCTGGCCCGGGGTGTTTAGTCAGTGCCTCCGGGCCATTTATAATGAGATGGAATTTAATGGATCGACATCATTCAGCATGATGCATAAGGTGATGTGTCTTTTGTATCCATGTACTTAAAGGTCGGGTAGGTAAGTTTGAGAAACCGGCTCGAGATCGCTAGAATTTGAAAATACACAGAAAATCTGCCACTTCCTCACAGAGCCCCTCCTCCAACACACACGAACGCGCACATGACCAATGAGGGCACGAGATAAGTTTGTGCCCCGATGGAAGGCTGACAGGCAGGTAGGCCATCCAATTGGTTGTACTTTTTACAGTACCACGGCTTCTACAGATGACATTTTTTTATGGATTTGTTGTCAAAGCACTTCAGATATTCATTGCTATCGGGATGTTCAGAGCATTCCATGGAATATAACAAAAAGTGGATCTCGAGCCGGTTTCTCAAACTTACCTACCCCACCTTTAAAGTGATATTTAGAAGTGAACATTAGAGTGCAATTCACTTACACACTGCAATGGGGAATATGGATATGAATATTTTGTATTACCTTAGTATAGAAAACGTTCCCATCAAACTGGAAAAAGACGTTTCTTCACAGGCCTGACTGAACAGCTGCCAGACAACACACACCTTTTTGTCTAATAGATTTCCTTTACTCAGAACTTAGCGCTGGCCCAGGATGAACACAGCCAACCAGATACTTTACAATGTTCAGTTTTCGACTACACAATGAAGGACATCTCATGTGATCGTATAAAAAACGAATTTATTCTCATATTGTGTGAAAACAGAAACAGAAATGCAGGTGCTACTCGTGTGTGCAGTATTGAAATGCTGCTGGATGTGAACAAACACAACACACACCGAGCTGCAGGTCTGATCGATAACTAGAATGACACTTCATTCACTCAACATGGCTCTGGCACAGAAAGAAATGAAAAAGATTTATAATTGTTGCCACGAGTACCTTTCAAAACAACATGGATTTCATGTGACGATATTAGGACAACAGCAAGTAACTAAAGGAACCAGACGGCACTGATTTTAAAGAGCATTTCACTCTGTGGCAGAAAATGATTTCCAAAATGATCCGAAAAGGCATGGTCACATGCTCCTCAGTCCGTCACCACGGGACAGAAGACCCTGTGAGTCTCCTCACTCTGCGTGCCGTTCCATCACAGCTCCTGTTTCAGATGGCCGGCGCCGTTTCCCTCCAGGTCGGGCTTCTTGCTCTCAGACTTCTTCTTGCCCTTCTTCTTAGTGTTCACTTCATTGGGCTGCTTGTCTTTGCTGTCGTCCTTTTTGCCCGCCTTCCCAGGGAACACTTGTCCCTCCACGGTGACGTCTGCGCAGCGCTCCTGGGAGATCAGGAAGTCTTTCACCTCCCAGGCGTAGCCGCCGTCCCGCAGCATGAAGATCACCCTGTTGGAGCCCACCACGAACCTGCAGGGGGGCACGGAGGAAACAGAACTTACATGATGCTCCTGTGATATGCTATGTTGGAATAACAAGTGAAATGAGTTAGCACTTCCTGTCTCGAAGTCCACTGTTTTTTGTACATGTTTTGGGTTAGACACCAAAAACGAGGTCTGTGGTTACCACAGCAACAAGGTTCTGTTTCTGACAAAGTACAACAGTCTTGAATATCTGAAGCTTTTATCCTGGTTGCTAGTAAGTGACTAAATGACACTAAACGTCATCACGTCGAACATTAGCCACCTTTAGCTTAACGGTGGATATAACTATAGGGAGGCGTGTGGCGCAGTGCGTTAGTGCGCTGGTCTTCGGATCAGAGGATAGCCAGTTCGATAGCAGTCAGCATGTCGTCGTGTCCCTGAGACCCTTCACCCCAAAGTGCTCCTGTGGGGATTGCCCTCAGTGCTGAGTGTGTGAGTCGCTTTGGATAAAAGCGTCTAACAAGTGACATGTCATGTAGTTTGTTTATAGCCTTATTATTAGATCTTTCCGTGTAGATTCAATAAAGAAAGTCAGTAAATATGGTCAGATTATGATAATCCTGCTGAACAAAGCGTGTAAATGTATAGTCAACAGTGTGTTTGCGACAGGTGTTATTTTCTGCTATGTTCCGAAAAAACCCAGTGGAAAAATCACATTGCTTTTGGTTGAAGGAGTCGCCATGGCAGCTCCCTGCCCACACTCCTTCAGCTTGGGAGCTACTTTTAAAATGACCAAGTCAAAGTGATCTACATACAGGGCCCAATCTGTGGCCCCACGCAAAGTCATGAGGCCCTCTGTGCCGCGAGCATCGGGGGTGGGGGCTAGTGTACTGTGAGTGTACTGCGAGTGTACTGCGAGTGTACTGCGAGTGCCGGATCCTCGCAGCAGCGGAGAAACTTGCGCCGCATAAGCGCATGAAGGTGGGCTGCATTTGCACTTCAGATGAGGCTCCCTCCGCGGGGTGAGGCCCCCACCCACACTACCTTTGGCACCCCTGTTTTAGAGTGTAATTAGTATGAATTACACTGTAAAAAGTGTATCGATCTATAACCACGCGCTTGCAGAAATATGAGCCGGGGTTTCACTGCTGAAGTATATCTTTCTTCAAAGACTTTCAAAACTACCTTTAGTTCAGTGTTTGAAGACTGAAGGTGTCCCTCCACAGAGACTACATGAATCTGTTAACCACTCGAGTGTAGTGCTGAACAACTTATGTTCCATTTTTTTAACCAATTCGTAATTATTCCCAAATCAGCTCCAGGCCTGTATTGGTGTCATCATCTCTCAAGCTGTAATAACATTCACATTGACTTGTTTGTAAACCTCTATCTGTTTTTAAATCTGATGAGCTGCTTGGTTTTTGCAACAGTCCCTGTAAATACACAAATCTTCACAATTTCATGAGTCTACCGTTAAATCCGTTTTTTAAGATTACACACGGGTATGTGTGCCGTGTTGGTCAGGACTCCCTGGAAGAAGAGATCTTGTATCTCAATGGGACATTCCTGGATAAATAAAGGATAAATAAATATATTAGATCATAAGTAAGTAGGGACTTGGTCTTGGACCGAAGGGTCACCGGTTCACCTCCAAGGCCACTGCCGAGGTGCCCTTGAGCAAGGCACCTAACCTCGAAACTGCTCCCTTGGCGCCGGGTACCTGGCAGCCTCTCTGCTCTGCCACCTCTCCCATCTGCATGTGGTTGTGTGTGCATGTATATCCTCTGTGTGTGCATGTATATCCTCTGTGTGTACATGTATATCCTCTGTGTGCATGTATATCCTCTGTGTGTGCATGTATATCCTCGTGTGTGCATGTATATCCTCTGTGTGTACATGTATATCCTCTGGTGTGCATGTATATCCTCTGTGTGTACATGTATATCCTCTGTGTGTGTGTACCAGGGTTTCCGTTAGCCGGTAATTACCGGTTTTTAGCTGGTAAAATGTATTAAAAACCGGTAAATTCCAAACCTGCCGGTCAAAATGTCTGGTGATAATTAGGGAGGCTCCGATCGATCGGCCGCCGGTCATTATCGGCCGATATTCACTCTTAATAGTTTGATCTCTCTATAAAGGCCGATCAGGAGAGCTGGATCTGATCGATATGGACATAAACGCGAGTGAAGTATAACCGGACGCAAGAGGAGAGATCAGATCAGCTGCTGAGTCTGACCGAGACACGCAGCTCTGCATAATCACCTGAAGCCCCGCCCTCTGTTTAGGGAGCTGCAGGAGCTGCTTGAGAAACTGACGGGCTGTGGAGAGGGGAGGGGAGGGAGGGAGAGAGAGGAGGAGAGGGAGAGGGAGGGGAGGGGAGGAGAGAGAGAGGAGAGAGGAGGGAGGAGAGAGGGAGGAGAGGAGGAGAGAGAGGGGAGAGGAGAGGGAGAGGGGAACAGAGAGGATCCGTTTCTCCCGTGTTATTATTCAAGTTAATGTAAACTTCTGAATAATGTACGTTATCTACTACAAGTAGTTTTTTGAATGTAATAATTATGTTGTTTGTTGTTTGTGGAATAATTTATTGAAAAATGAATCTGAATTTTTCGATCTGTTACGATTATAAACTGAAGCAATATATAAAAATGAGCCCCGTGAACTGAGTTTTAAACTGAAGCATATCTGCTCATAGTCCGGTGATGACCTGCTAACGGAAACTCTGCTACACAACTCTTATTATTATTGAAACATGACCGGTAAGTTTCAAATTTGTCCGGTAAAATAAATTCTGCCCGGACATTTGACCGGCGAGAAAAATCCTAGCGGAAACCCTGGTGTGTGCATGTATATCCTCTGTGTGTGCATGTATATCCTCTGTGTGTGTGTGCATGTATATCCTCGTGTGTGCATGTATATCCTCTGTGTGTGCATATCCTCTGTGTGTGCATGTATATCCTCTGTGTGTGCATGTATATCCTCTGTGTGTACATGTATATCCTCTGTGTGTGCATGTATATCTTCTGTGTGTACATGTATATCCTCTGTGTGTGCATGTATATCTTCTGTGTGTACATGTATATCCTCTGTGTGTGCTGTATATCCTCTGTGTGTACATGTATATCCTCTGTGTGTGCATGTATATCCTCTGTGTGTGCATGTATATCTCTGTGTGTACATGTATATCCTCTGTGTGTGCATGTATATCTTCTGTGTGTACATGTATATCCTCTGTGTGTGCATGTATATCCTCTGTGTGTACATGTATATCCTCTGTGTGTGCATGTATATCCTCTGTGTGTACATGTATATCCTCTGTGTGTGCATGTATATCTTCTGTGTGTACATGTATATCCTCTGTGTGTGCATGTATATCCTCTGTGTGTACATGTATATCCTCGTGTGTGCATGTATATCCTCTGTGTGTACATGTATATCCTCTGTGTGTGCATGTATATCCTCTGTGTGTACATGTATATCCTCTGTGTGTGTGTACCAGGGTTTCCGTTAGGGTAATTACCGGTTTTTAGCTGGTAAAATGTATTAAAAACCGGTAAATTCAAAACCTGCCGGTCAAAATGTCTGGTGATAATTAGGGAGGCTCCGATCGATCGGCCGCCGGTCATTATCGGCCGATATTCACTCTTAATAGTTTGATCTCTCTATAAAGGCCGATCAGGAGAGCTGGATCTGATCGATATGGACATAAACGCGAGTGAAGTATAACCGGACGCGAGAGAGAGATCAGATCAGCTGCTGAGTCTGACCGAGACACGCAGCTCTGCATGATCACCTGAAGCCCCGCCCTCTGTTTAGGGAGCTGCAGGAGCTGCTTGAGAAACTGACGGGCTGTCAGGAGAGAGAGGGAGGGAGAGGGGAGAGAGGGAGAGAGAGAGAGGAGGGAGGGAGAGGGAGAGAGAGAGAGAGAGAGAGGGGAACAGAGAGGATCCGTTTCTCCCGTGTTATTATTCAAATGTAATGTCAACTTTTGAATAATGTACGTTATCTACTACAAGTAGTTTGTTTGAATGTAATAAGTATGTTGTTTGTTGTTTGTGGAATAATTTATTGAAAAATGAATCTGAATTTTTCGATCTGTTACGATTATAAACTGAAGCAATAAAAATGAGCCCCGTGAACTGAGTTTTAAACTGAAGCATATCTGCTCATAGTCCGGTGATGACCTGCTAACGGAAACTCTGCTACACAACTCTTATTATTATTGAAACATGACCGGTAAGTTTCAAATTTGTCCGGTAAAATAAATTCTGCCCGGACATTTGACCGGCGAGAAAAAATCCTAGCGGAAACCCTGGTGTGTACATGTATATCCTCTGTGTGTGTGCATGTATATCCTCTGTGTGTGTGCATGTATATCCTCTGTGTGTGTGCATGTATCCTCTGTGTGTGTGTGCATGTATATCCTCTGTGTGTGTGTGCATGTATATCCTCTGTGTGTGTGCATGTATCCTCTGTGTGTGTGTACATGTATATCCTCTGTGTGTGTGTACATGTATATCCTCTGTGTGTGTGTGCATGTATATCCTCTGTGTGTGTGCATGTATATCCTCTGTGTGTGTGCATGTATATCCTCTGTGTGTGTGCATGTATATCCTCTGTGTGTGTACATGTATATCCTCTGTGTGTGTGCATGTATATCCTCTGTGTGTGTGTGCATGTATATCCTCTGTGTGTGTGTGTGCATGTATATCCTCTGTGTGTGTGTGCATGTATATCCTCTGTGTGTGTGTGCGTGTGTATCCTCCTCTGTGTGTGTGTGTGTGCGTGTGTATCCTCTGTGTGTGTGCATGTGTATCCTCTGTGTGTGTGTGTGTGTGTGTGTGTGGTTGTGTGTGTGTGTGTGTGTGTTGTGTGTGTGTGTGTGTGTGTGTGTGTGTGTGTGTGTTGTGTGTGTGTGGTGTGTGTGTGTGTGTTGTGTGTGTGTGTGTGTGTGTGTGTGTGTGTGTGTGGTGTGTGTGTGTGTGTGTGTGTGTGTGTGTGTGTGTGTGTGTTGTGTGTGTGTGTGTGGAGTCCTCACTGCTTTGGCTCCAGTCATAAACAGCTGACATCCTTCCTAGAAACCAGCAGATGCCGCTGTGCTCGCTGTGATGAGCTTCTTCTTTTTCACAAACAGGAAGAAAGCCCCTAATGCTTAACAGTGGTACAAGGGCTAAGTACATTTACTCAAGTACTGTACTTAAGTACAATTATGAGGTATGAGTATTTCAATGTGTGTACTGTGTACTTTTGCTCCACCTCATGTATTTAATCCCTTTAGTTACTTCACGATGAATGATGTGAAATCTAACCAAGTGTTGAATCAACTTTAGTTCCACCTGGAGTAAATCCACCAGCTACCCTGCAGTCTACAAAGTACTTCAGACTAGCTGCTCCTCCACCAGCTACCCTGCAGTCTACAAAGTACTTCAGACTAGCTGCACCTCCACCAGCTACCCTGCAGTCTACAAAGTACTTCAGACTAGCTGCACCTTCACCAGCTTTGAGAACACTTTCATGATCAATCATTAAAATCAAAACATACGAGTACTTCAAGTTATTTTTGATTTTCGATTAGGGCTGCACGATTTGGGAAAATAATCTAATTGTGATTTTTCTGACAGATATTACGATTGCGATACGAGATTTTGTTTTTAAGCGACCCAACGGAAGTTTATTGTAACATGCGGCCATATCTCCGGCTAGGAAGGTCGTATCAACGTGCTCCCGTCTCCAGCACCCCGCAGCCCGAGCTACGAGTGAAAGAACTAAACTTACATGAAACGGACATTACTAACCTGACTCAGAAAGCATCTAGAAAGCTCCATTGGAAGCCATTTGGAAAGGGCAGGCACTTTCAAAAGCACTTGGCAGCTGATTGGATCAATCTGTCTATCACCTTCTATCATGGGCCACTTCTGATTGGTTAACAATGGCTGGTACATGTGGAGCACAGCACTCCTGATTGGTGTGGATGACTGACACACAAGAAAAAGAAAACAAAAAAGTAACAAAAAAAAAGTTTGTAGTCTTGGCGATTTTTTTATTGCATCATTTAAAATCGCGATTTCGATTTTAAATCGATTAATCGTTCAGCCCTATTTTCGAATCATAAATCTAATCAGGGTCGGCCTACAGAAATACATCATCACTGCACCACTCAATACCTTTGCACTTTAGCTTTACATTTGCAATGCAGGACTTTTACTTGGAACAGAGAATTCCTGCACTCTGGTACTTGTATTTTGACTTAAGTAGAAGCTCCGAGGCGAGTACTTCTTCCATCTGTCTGCCAATTTGATTTTGAACACTTAGTAGCTGTTAAAATGATTAGTTAATGATCTGATTGTCCACATTTAAACAATGGTGACCACATTGACTCTGCAAAGTGTCCTTGATGAGGTCAGACAGGAGGTACCTCTGGATGTCGTAGTTGGCGTTGAAGAGGCTGCCCTGCCACAGGCCGGTGAGCTCCTCCGTCTCCTTCTCAGTGGGCTCCCCCGACACCGTGGCAAACACCATCAGAGTCTTCCCCTTCTTGGACATCTTCAGCAGCTCCTGAGGCTTGGAGGGGTCCATCTTGGAGAAGTCGATGGGAGGAGGAGACCTCTTGTGCTCGGGGAGGTCCCCTTCCTCAATGTCATCGTCCTCCTGCGGAACATGAGGAGGGGCAGCGCTGTACGGTGAGTCATCAATGCATTGTCCAAAAACGTTTGAATGACATTATCTGAATATCATAGCTGTGTCTTTTTAAAACTCGTTCATACAATACTCAAAGTGTTCATGTGTCTTTACATGCGTTTACCAACATACAGCCCAGAATGCTTCACATCCAAAATACTTCATACACGTGTCAAAATCATCTCTGACAGAATGCTTATTTTTTTTAAATATTGCATACATGTATGTGTTTTTATGAATGACCTTTGTGCATGTACATTAAGTGCTTATGTTACATTGTAATGTACAACACTTTGAGAAAACTTTGTTTAGATTTGTGTTGTGTTAGCTGTAAACGGTCTATCTGTTCTTCAGTAGTTCTGTGTGGAAGTACTGACAGCTACTGAGAACCCGGATTTAAATCATGACATGTATGTGCACATACTCCATTCTGACTGTTAGAAGAAGTATTCAGAGTATTTACTTCAGCAAAAGTAGCAATACTGCAGTGTAAAAAAGACTTGGCTACAAGTAAAAGTCCTGCATTCAAAATTGTACTTAGGTAAAAGTAAAAAAGTATTAGCATCAAATCATACTTTCAGTACAAAAATGCAAAGGTACTAATAAAAGTGGGGCATATTTGAACTACATTTTAAAATACTGGGTTGCTTAACCTATGGTAATATATGATAATGTATTAGTTGATTTCTATTTTGCATTTATAACCTAAATCAATAAAGTAATTAGTAACTAAATATGTAAAATACATGTAGTTGAGTAGAAAGTATAATATTTGCTTACAAAATATAATGGAGTAAAAGTATAAGTAGCATTACATGAAAATATTACTAGTAAAGTAATTTATATGTACAATACTTGAATACATGTATTCCACCTCTGCACAGTTACATGTTTCTGATGATGTTTCTTATTAATGATGCTAGCTACATGCCTAGCTAACAGCTAGGCTGTTGTTAGCTTATGTTTGCCTGAGTGAAAAGCTAACATAACGTTACCTCCCATTGTTCCAGGAGCCGCGCCATATCTGCATCATTGTAGTCTCGGATATCCTTCTTTTTCTTGGCCTTAATTTGACTGTCTGTCGCTAATATACAAAGCATATATGTGCAGAGAAGGAGCACCACATATCTCCACCTGAAGTCAGACGCCATGTTTACAGATGGAGTGTTCTCATTGGCTGCACTCTGCCGGTCACAAGACGGGAGGGGCGTGTCCCAGCTGTAAAAGCCTGACCAGCGGCGCTCTCACCATTTGAGGGATTTTCAAAATAAAGCAAAACGAAACACAATGCGTCACACTTTGCCCCGTTTTATATTGATTGTTAAACAAATGTTTGTTTATTTAACTTGTTCATTCCTTTATAGAGCGTGAAACCTTTTAAAATAGATATCTATGAATAGAATACAAGTGAATACTTAAATTATGAGGATAGCAAACAGTTATCAATGTTCTAATCCATTCCATATACATTTTGATACATACATTGCCATTTCTTAATGTCTTTCGTTTTTTGTAAAGCACTTTGAATTGCCTTGTGTTGAAAGGTGCTATATAAATAAACTTGCCTTGCCTTGCCTTACATCACACTTTGGATCAAACACACATTACATGTTAGTAGTATACATTCATTGTTGGATTGGGGTTGCTAATAAGAAAGACACATGGAAATGAACCAGAATGATACATTAATTGTATTTTTTTTTACCCAAAGCGACTTATACATTATACTTATACTTATTACATTCAATAATGTGGGCAATCCCCACAGGCAGCCTGCACTGCCCTCAACCCGTAAGACTTACAGAGGGTGGTGAAAACTGTAGAGAACATCACCAGGACGGAGCTGCCATCCATTGGAGGACCTCCACTCCCAGCGGCTCAGGAAGAAAGCCCTCCGGATTATCAAAGACCCCCATCACCCAGCCACAAACTGTTCAGTCTGCTGCCGTCTGGCAGGCGGTACCGCAGCATCCGGACTACAACCACCAGACTCGGGGACAGTTTCATCCCACAGGCCAGAAGACTGTTACACACCTGAACTGCTGAAACAACATCCATAACATTCATCTGCTACTTAGTAAATATTTATCTAATATATCATTCCAATAACTTGCATATAGACTATTATTTCACTACTTCACTTTAAAACTATTTTTCTTTTTGTATTTACTTTTTAATATTTACTTGCACTATATTTTTCTGTTTTTCTGTATTATTGTGTTGGAGAAGCCTGTGACCTAAGATTTTCATCGACATAACTACTCCTGTACTACTACTGTAGCTATGTTCGTATGACAAATAAAGAACCTTGAACTTTGAACACTCAGAGCTAACCTGTACTGGAGAGAGTATGTGTGAGAAAGCAGGAAATAAAAATATACGACACCTTGTGGTAAACCTGCGAGAGAGAAAAGGTCTGAGTTTTAAATCAAAATAATCATTGAATATGAACTACATCAAGAAAAATGTCAGGTTAAACCTCTATGGTGTCTTTAAAACAACAATTTTCTGTCTAGTCACTAGTGCAACATACATTTACTAAAAGTAACTTCTTATGTTGCAATATGCAACACTGGATCTTTCCAAAGAGTTTAAACTAGACAAAATGTACTTTCAGTCCTCATATGTTAGTTATTTACAGAAACAACTTTACTGTAATTAAATATATTTCATATTTTCAAATATTTGACTGCACTAGCTCGACTAATCGAGTCAGTTCATGGAGCTATGGAGATCTGACGGCTCAAATTGTCCAAAAACAGCCAGGAAAAAAGTTATTTAATTAATTTAAACTCGTTAAACTCTGACATTTTCCTCGATAACTTTTTAGTGAAAGTGAACTGGGTTGAGATGGGCTCGTTTTTTTCACTGATACCTTGTTCAGTTTAGTAGAAAGCGTTGACTAACCACTTTGTCCTACATAGTCTCAGTGAAATAGTGATTGTGGAACGAGCTTCTCAAGTATATAATACGTAGCTCCATGGCAACCTGCGTCATGCGTCAACGTAACGTGACTGATTGGAAAGTATTTATATTGGATTTATTTCCCATTTATTTATTGAAATAAATATTTCCTGCTCGTTTAAAAAACATACATTTATTGTACAGACCCAATGTATGCACCTGTTTTTTGGATTGACTTTGCAAGGATATCAATTAGTATTTCAATCTCGGTCAACAGATGTCAATAGTTTTAACTCATTAAAGAGAGGACATGGAAATGAAATATATTTAGCATTAAAACGTTAGTTTCGAGCTGACAATGTTGCTGAGTGATTCAAGTTAGCCATTTTGGCAATTTACGTCTAATGAGCTACACATCCGACAGAAAGTAGTCGCTCGATCTGCTCTGATAAGCCCTATGTCACCAGTTGATTGAACACATTTCATTTAAACGCTGTGTTACATTACTACATCCACATTTGATGTCACTAACGTACCTGAAAAGACAGCAGGAGAATTAAGGTGAAAGGACGTCAAACTTCCATATGGCAGGTGAGGAGAGAAGATGCCAGAAGAGACTGAGAAGAGGAGGACAAGAGAAACAAGTTCAATTTGAGTTGAAATATAGTCTGCTGGCTAATAGCAGAATCACAGCAAATAAACAAGCAACATTATAATATTGTACAGTTCAAACTGTAAGCAAAGGTTCAAATGGGATTCGTGAGGAGGGATTGTTTCTTCATCAGAAATTAGTTCGTAGAGATAGGAGTAAGGATATTTGAATAGGTCTTTTATTCCCTTTATTTTTATATTTAAGACACCTAGTCTGTTTAAGCTTAAAAGTGTTGGTTCAATGTTAATTCTTGACTTTTAGAAACAGTCAGTGGCGGCCGACCCATAGGGGCGCTAGGGGCGCCGCCCCCCATCTTCCCACATTCAAAAAAAATAAAATAATATATATATTTAAAAAATATATTTTTTATTTTTAATAAACAAGGTAAATATTATATAATTGGTATCAGTAAAATGTGTAATCTACAATAAAATCTCGTTTTAAAATGAAATGGTGTTACAATGTCTAAAGTTACTGATAAGTCACATGTTTCCTGCCTGGCCTTGCCCGTTGTATCATTAATTGCCAGCAAGTGCAGCAGAAGCCAACTGTTGCTATCTTTAAACTATGCCGCCGAAACATAATTTCAGCCAATCACCATCGTCAAATCTGATGGTCACAGGGGCGCCTACGTCAGCGCCCGGTTGTTTTGACTCGTATCCAAGGAGACAAGGAGGAAGCTGTCATACACTCTGGAAGCTATCATTAGCAGCTATTATGAAAACTCCGTTTTTGACATAAAAATGGAATTATGGATTATCAATAATCTTTTCAAAGTGACAGACACATTGGATTAACCTTCAGCTGCGTTTTTTCTCGTTTTTGATCAGATTAACAGCAAAAGGTGAGCATATCTCCGTGTTTTGCTACGTCGTGTGATGTCTGTATTTGCTTCCCCTGTCGCGAGTTTTGATCGCTCAGTGATGATACTCATATTTCAAGAATCTGTGGAATCTCAGCTTGTTAGCTAAGCTTGTTTGTGCATATCCGATAAGTATATAGATTGATTTATACCTAGAGTGTGTTAGCATTTTTTCGCTCAGGGCTCATTTAGACGCTTCTTGTGAGACTTGTGTATTGTTTCGGTAAACATGGTTCATATCCAGTGTCGACTGGTCATTAGGGGCAGGTGGGGAACAGCCCCACCTAGTGTCAGCAGAAGGTATTACAAATAATGATTACAAAAAAATGCAAACAATAAATTAAAAAATATATAAAATATATTTTAAGATCATGTTTAATCATCTGATTCGTCTGTACATTGCTGTTTTAGTCTGTGTTCTTCTAATTAGTGTCTACAGTGTGTGCCTATTGAGCTGTTTAGAGCCATGTGGGACAAAACCCGATCCTGCCCCTCCCTCTCACTGTCTAAGTGAACAGTGACTGTAAAAACTACACTGTGCATGCTCAGAGTATTATCCTATTTAATGTGTGGGGCAAAAAAATACTGACCATAGGGGCATAGTGGTGCCATCCCCACCATACGTCATCTCACATCATTCAGAGCTGATTGGCTGTAAGTACGTGTGCCGCGAAAAGTGTGGTGTGTGAAGAGGAGACGAGAGAGCTGCAGTGAGCGTCCTAAAACCCGGAAGTAAGCTGCACATGGCTTCCCTCGACAAAAAGCAATGATATTTTCTCCATAGGATTTTAGAAAATAGCTCAAAATAAGATCTGTGGGAAACAAACCTGTTAGATAAATGCACGTTTTGTTCAGCCGGATAATATCCACATGTCTACTCTACTTTTATAATTTTCGAATCATAAATCTGTTGATTAGATTAGATTTATGATAGACTTTTGAAACTACAAGAAGATAAGGAGGACTTTTACAAAAAAGTAATAGAGATTTTTGTCCAGAAGGATAGGCAAATGGACTTCATCTTCATGTCAAGGTAAGACTGCAATTTTATTGAAAATGGGATCTTACTAACAGAGAACAATTCAATATTTAAATGATAAAAAAAAATTACATTTTTTTGGGTATCCTTTTGTTGAACTGTCTGTTTAAAATTAATTGAAGCATCAGACTAAAGAGGCGAAAATAATATTATATTTTGATTTAGGTCAAAATATAATATTTGTAAACCTGAAGAGTCAGTGCCAGTGCCTCACCAGCCATGAACCTCACTGCAGAAGCTTATATATCTAAGTTTTTTGTGCCCCACCACTTTTGTACATATAAAAACGCCACTGTTCATATCATCAGTTACCTGAGTTTCTTCCCGTTATATGAGTAGGACACATGAATAGTTTATTACATTTTAAGAAGCCCTGAGACACAGTTTCGTGAGAAAAAAGACGGGGGGGGAAAGCCCCTTAACAGGATAAATGGGAATTTAATCATTTTAACATCACCAGAAGTCATAATTTAAGGGGTCTTTTCTCAAAAAAAATTAACGGGGGAGCATCCCCCCGGGCCCCCCTAGTATGGCCCCACCTAGAATATTTTCCACCAGCTGCCATTGGAAACAGTCAGTGGCGTTTCTATATGTACAAAAGTGGTGGGGCACAAAAAACTCAGATGTCTATATATAAGCTTCTGCAGAGAGGTTCATGGACTGGTGAGGCACTGGCACTGACTCTTCAGGTTTACAAATATATTAAATCAAAATATAATATTATTTTCAAAAGCTTTTTTTGTCTGATGCTTAAATTACTTTTAAACAGACAGTTCAACAGAAGGATATCCAAAACAATTTAATTTTATCATTTAAATATTGAATTGTTCTCTCTTAGTAAGATCCCATTTTCAATAAAATTGCAGTCTTACCTTAACTTGAAGATGAAGTCCATTTGCCTATCCTTCTGGACAAAAATCTCTATTACTTTTTTGTAAAAGTCCTCCTTATCTTCTTGTAGTTTCAAAAGTCTATCATAAATCTAATCTAATCAATAGATTTTTTATTCGAAAATGATAAAAGTAGGGTAGACATGTGGATATTATCCGGCTGAACAAAACGTACATTTATCTAACAGCTACGTTTCCCACAGATCTTATTTTGAGCTATTTTCTAAAATCCTATGGAGAAATCTCGTTGCTTTTTTGTGGAGGGAAGCCATGCGCAGCTTACTTCCGGGTTTTAGGACGCCTCACTGCAGCTCTCTCTCCTCCTCTTCACACACCACACTTTTCGCGGCACACGTACTTACAGCCAATCAGCTCTGAATTATGTGAGATGACGTATGGTGGGGATGGCAGCACTTTGCCCCTATGGTCATTATTTTTTGCCACACACATTAAATAGGAAAATACTCTGAGCATGCGCAGTGTAGTTTTTGCAGTCACCGTTCACTTAGACAGTCAGAGGGAGGGGCAGGATCAGGTTTTGTCCCACATGGCTCTAAACAGCTCAATAGGCACACACTGTAGACACTAATTAGAAGAACACATACTAAAACAGCAATGTACAGACGAATCAGATGATTAAACATGATCTTAAAATATATTTTATATATTTTTTAATTTATTTTTTGCATTTTGTTGTAATCATTATTTTAATACTTTCTGCTAACACTAGGTGGGGCTGTGCCCCACCTGCCCCTAATGACCAGTCGCCACTGGAAACAGTAGACCATAGAATAATCTCACCTCAAAATCTGATTAGAAACTTTTCTGGACAAAGATGTTAATCCACAATAGTGGTAATTTTAAAGACTTTTATGGTGCTGCTTCTCAAACAATAATTAAATGACGATTGACTTGAATAGAGGTAATAACTGTTGCCATTCAAAAAGCATTAAACTCCGGGAGAATATGTCCCTCTTTCTGAAGATGTAATGATTTCACTTGCCCACTAGATGGAGGTGTTTAACTGAGTATGTTTGACTAGTCTGGGCACCAACAGTGACAGTATTATAGAAAAAGGTCTCTTCTATAATAGCAGAGGACAAGGAGAATGTTTCAAATAATCAAACAGCCTACACCTGTAACAGTCTTTAGGGACGGTTTTACATGGTACAGCTGTACCATGTAAAATGACACCCTTGAGTTGACCCCCTTGATTGGGATGAGTAATATCCGAAAATACTTTAAAAACCAATTTGCAGGGCATTTACCTAATATTGCAGGGTTATTGTAGTGTAATTGGACTCCATTTATTGTTTGCACCCTTTTACATTATGTGTCAATCAAGCTTAGCAATAGTTATAGTAACCTTCCTTTGAGCTTGTTGACATTTTATTTAATACAAAAAAAACATCTAGCAAAAGCTAACGTTTCAATTGTTATCTTATTTTTAATATTTCGCTACAAAAAAGGTCTAGATGCTGCTTTAGAAACGTGCCACACTACCAGGAAAAACATTCTGGACGGCAAATACTAAGTAATCAATCATTCACAGGTAATGGCATAAGTTATGCAAAGAGGGCTATAAAACTACTACAACCAATTTAACTTCTTATGCACTATGTTTCCTAAAAATATCCTCCAGGTTCCTCCTTAATCCTCCATTATACCGGAAAGGTGTATAATATATGGCGTCAGGGACACAACTTGGTAAAAAGTCCTGACTGCAAGCTTTTACTCTTTGGAAACAAAAGCTACGCTTTTATTTTTGAATATACACGCTTCCGGTGTCATTTTAGCTAGCTAGGCTAGCGGTTAGCTTGACTCAACAGGGATGTCTCATGGCAGAGTAACAGGCAGTCCCGAAAGTAAAAGCAGTCGCAAAACTCCTCGGAGCTCCGTGGCTACCGTGTGACTACAGTATTCCCTCGATCCGACGTTTACGTAAGATAACAGCCAGTTCACAGACAGGGTGGAAAGTGTATTCTACGCGAAGGGCTACTTGGGCTGTTGCTACAACTTTGCTCAGTCCAGCCGCTGAGCCTCGACCACACCCTCCCCGCTTCCTCATAGTACGGCAGCGGGAGCGCGCAGCACGTCTTTGAATCTCTGGGAATAACGGCCACTTCTTCCAGCTACGGTTACGCTTTAGTGACTGTGGGACCTCCCAATACAAGTGAGTTAAATGTTCAAATACCACCGACTGGTATGGATATGAGAAGGGAGTTATGCGGGGCTACACTGTTTCTGGTCCCGAGTTAAGACGCGGAGGAGGAGGTGGAGGGCGGACAGACGGACGATGCATATGGAGTCCAAGCGACCGGAGCTACTGCTAGTGTGTAACCCCGGGCTCTGTCTGAAGAAGAAGAGGTTGAAAGTGGATTAAAGGGGTCTGTGTTTTGCAAAGTTGCCCTTGGTGGATTTTACTTGGGAGGACTTATGAAATGATGGTGCTGGAGGGAAACACAAGTCTTCCCGCTGTCCAGAAGAGCTGCCCGGGTGGAGCCCCGTGTGTGTCCAGCATGAGTACACACTCCTCGGGAACGAGTCGGACAGGATCTCGGTGCTGTTTCAGGCTACTTGCTCAGATGCGAAAGGACACAAAATGATATCCTATTGATTATAGTGTGTTTAAAGGCTGCAAAGCCGTCTACTAAATGTTGAGGTTATGTTTTATTGGCTATAGTCCTAAAAAGAGCCCAAGAAAAGGCATCTAAAAAGCTTAGTCAGTTCAACAGATGTAATTCCAATTGGGAATCTTGTTTCTAACAATAAGGAGTTTTTGACATACTTTTATTTTCTCAATCTGCACTTTGCCTTTTAACAGGCACATTGGTGGCACTGCAGTTTGTGTTTGATTTCTTCTCTTAACTCTACATCCTGTGAATTATTCTGTTTCATGAAAACCTGGGACTACGATGACTTTTGGATTATGTTGTTCAGGGCATTCAAATGAAGCATATAGCTTATTACACTGATAACTCTGAAGTGGGGGGGTTTTGATTGACTGTGTAACTTTGAAAAATTACAAATCATGCTAGATCATAGACCTATAGTTTAGAGACACGTTTATAACAATGGGGATCATAAGTAAATGCAGTTATTAAGTGTGGCTCTTTTTACACGTTTACATTACATGTATGTCTTGTTAGTCTGCATACTCTGAAGGAATTGAAGGAAGACTGTTTGGCCAGTTGTTATTTAAAAAGCAGGGAGGTAAGGTTAATTTAGAAATGTGTAATACAGTACAATGCAGTGTGCAGCAGAGAACTATAAATAACTGAACCCCTCCAGAAGAGCAGTTTGCCCCCCCCCCCCCCCCCCCCAAACCCCTCCTTCCACTCCCCTGCTTATTATGGCTAGTGGTGGATCCGGCAAATCGGCTAGCGAGGGATCAACCAGCACACCCGGTGTCAGCTTGCAGCAGAGGAAGCGTCTCTCTTCCATCTGTGACACATGTAAGGGCAAGATGCAGCTGGTGGCCGACCTGCTGCTGCTGTCCAGCGAGACCCGGCCCGTGATGACCTCCGAGGGCGTGGCGGTGGCCGACACCTTCGATCAGTGCCGCGACACGGTCATCGCCAGGACCAAGGAGCTGTCCATCCTCACCCACGACATCCAGAGCCAGCTCAACATGGGCCGCTTCACCGAGGTGGGGGACCGCCTCCTGGAGATGGCCCACCTGGTGGTGTCTCTGACGGAGTGCTCGGCCCACGCCGCTTACCTGGCAGCCGTGGAGACCCCCGGCGCTCTGCCCTGCCTTCCGGGCCTGGTGGACCGCTACAAGGTGACCCGCTGCCGGCACGAGGTGGAGCAGAGCTGCAGCGTCCTCAGAGTCACGCCCCTGCCTGACCTCACCCCCCAGCTCCTCCTCGAGCTCTCCCAGAACATCTCCACCAACCTGAAGAATCTGACAGACATCTCGTCGCTCGCCAGCGAGAGGTCCAGGGACCGCTTTGCGAAGGAGCAGTTCAAGCTGAGCGTGAAGAGCATGAGCACGAGCGGCACCGCCTTCCTGGCCTGCGTCAAAGAGGTGAAGAGCCAGCCCAGCGAGCTGACCCGGAGCCGCTGCGTTCTCTTCAGCGCCGCTCTGGTCCAGGCGGTCAGCGCACTCGTGGGCTTCGCCACGGAGCCCCAGTTCCTCGGAAGAGCCGCCAGTATCTCCACTGAAGGCAAGGGGGTACAGACTGCAGTGTTAGGGGGGGCCATGAGTGTGGTTTCAGCCTGCGTCCTCCTCACTCAGGGCCTCAGGGACGTCGCACAGCATCCTGAGAGCAGCTCCAAAATGGCGGACTACCGCGAGCGCCTGCGTAACTCGGCGTGCGCGGTGTCGGACGGCTGCACGCTGCTCACTCAGGCTCTCAGAGAACGCTCCTCTCCAAGGACTCTGCCGCCAGTAAACTCTCATTCTGTGAATTAGCTTAGGCAGAGGCAACGTGGTCTCTGTCCTATTCTGACGTACCAAAGAGACTCGCCTGGTGATCCCTGTTCGCCAGGTGTAGAGGGACCTCAGCAGAAGGCTCTGGGTCTGTCCATGTGGCTCCAGTGTGTGCTGAGTGCTGAGCGATGAGGGTTTAGTGTCGCGCTGGATGCGGCTCTGACCTTGTCCTGCCCGCTCGCACCAACAGACAGCCGCTTCAAACCTGAAAGGTTTACCTCGGTTTCAGCCCAGAAGACGGAACAGGCTGGGGGACCTGGGGCTGGCTGGGGGACCTGGGGCTGGCTGGGGGACCTGGGGCTGGCTGGGGGACCTGGGGCTGGCTGGGGGACCTGGGGCTGGCTGTGGGACCTGGGGCTGGCTGGGGGACCTGGGGCTGGCTGGGGGACCTGGGGCTGGCTGTGGGACCTGGGGCTGGCTGGGGGACCTGGGGCTGGCTGGGGGACCTGGGGCTGGCTGTGGGACCTGGGGCTGGCTGGGGGACCTGGGGCTGGCTGTGGGACCTGGGGCTGGCTGGGGGACCTGGGGCTGGCTGACCGCCGCCGAGTATGTGCTTTGTGAGATTGGAAAAGTGATCCGAGTGTCTAAACGCTTGTTTTTGTTTTGTTCAACGTGTGAATTCTTCATTGGTAAAAAGCTGCTGTGAGTGTGTGCCATAGGTTTTACACTATTTACCAGACTTCCCATAATATGTTTAAGTGTTCTGACCATGCATGTAATGGAGTATTTATTTCAACTATTAAAAATGTTGTTTCTGATGTGCTGTTGTTGGGTTAAGTGATTTGAAACGTTTGCAGGTCTGAGCTAAATAATGTGGTATTCATGACAAAAAGACATTTGAAACAGCACCTTTTAATAAGAGTTTATATATACTAAAAATAAATAATTTATAAGGTTTAAAACATGTACCGCTTTTTTTTGTTTTGCTATTACAACGTGGCAGACCTTGCTTATTTGAACAGATGTGTGAAGCATTTACAAGCTCCTTCATTCTGAAAGGTTTGTATATGTTGTTGTTGTTGTTGTTGTTGTTGTATGTAAAGGGCTTCTCTACTTTATTACATCCATTTGAGTACTGACATGAAATGTGATGCATTACACAGATACAGTTAACAGCTTCCTACAAACCTGCTACAGGCAAGTGCACAATAACAACATATACATAATGATGTGAAAACTGTTCACAGTTTTACTTCCAGTTCATTATTATTTATTTATTTATTACAACCCTTAAAGTGATTTATGAAAGTTTGGTCTTGTTTACCTGGAAATGCTTTTGAATGAATGTAATGATAGAATGGGGAAATCAGTCGTTGGAACAATAACCTCAGGGAGCCCAAAAGTACAAGTATAGAAACATCAGGGAAACGGAAATACAACATTGTGCTGGAAAATGTGTGAGTATTGTAATAAATTATTATTGCAATATGCAAAAAATAGGAATCCTTAATATAAGTTTAAAGGGTGCTAGAATTTGAAAATACAAAACCAGAAAAAATCTGCCCCTTCCTTCAGACTTCCTCACAGAGCCCCTCCTCCAACACACACGAACGCGCACATCACCAATGAGGGCACGAGATCAGTGTGTGCCCAGATGGAAGGCTGACAGGCAGGTAGGCCATCCAGCTACTCAGATGATTGGTCGTGCTTGTTACAGTGCTACGGCTTCCACGGATGAATTTCTCTTATGTATTTATTGTCAAAGCATTTCATATATTCATTGCTATCAGGATGTTAAGAGCATTCCATGGAATATAAGTGTTTCTGAAGAGAATTACCTACCCCACCTTTAACTTATTGATATTCTACTAAGTGCATTGCTAAACTACACTAGTGGTTCATTCATGTAGTTAATCAGCAGGAACATGTATGGACATTCTGATAATCGTTCACTTAAAGAGATGCTTTACATTTGTTGCTTTCAGACTTCCCCTGGAAACCTTGGAACTAGCAACAGGCCTTTTCTTACCATTCCATGAGAACAATCCACTGCTTCATATATTTGAGATATTATTAGATAATAAAATCATTATTAGTTACAGCTTTAGTGTTCACAACGGGGAGGTGATGTATTTCAGAGCCTGAGGCCTGTACTACGAATCCAGTTCAACAAACCTGGATATGTTTGAGTTATCTGGCTTAACTAACCCAAAACAAACGCGATCTCGCTAAGCGGTCCTACGACGGTTATCAACTCGGTAACTCAAGCCAGAGGGTGTTTCTCAATGTCGAGGAAGGCTGCTCCAGAGCCACTATTTCAAGCATACTACGTCATCGAGTGCCGCCGAAGGACTGTTCCAATGTCCAGCATACTTGGAATTCTACCGAGGCCGGCGTACTTCGTAGCGAGAAATTTCGAGGCTGCACATGTGTAGACTCCGCGGTCTTAAAATCCCCACAATGCTTTGCGTACGGACCAATTTACAAATCTTTGGCGGAAATCGCGCTCCATTTAAGGCGGGGCCTCGCATATGACGCACAATCAAGAAGAAAAGGTCTAGACCACATGTGTCAAACTCAAGGCCCGGGGCCAAATCAGGCCCTTGGTGGATTTAATTTCGGCCCGCAGTGTCATTTCTAATTACTATTAGATCTGGCCCGCCGGTATATTGCACGCACTCCTGAGGGTTCCCCCGCTCAGAGCCTGAGCCCACACATTGATGACCTTGCCCCCGAGATGAGAGGCCAAGTGTCTGAGCTAGCATCACAGAGCAGCAACCTGAGTCTAATGGATGTGTCCTTCTGCACTTTCTTTCTTGTGACAACAGGGCATGTTTGGTTTCTCTTTGAGGGGAATTGTTTTTTTTAAGCTGTTGTTGGCCTGTGGAAAAATGTACTCATAAGAAATGAGTCTAGAAGCTGCAGATAGAGCCATAAGAAATGAGTCTAGAAGCTGCAGATAGAGCCATAAGAAATGAGTCTAGAAGCTGCAGATAGAGCCATAAGAAATGAGTCTAGAAGCTGCAGATAGAGCCATAAGAAATGAATGCAATTGATTATTTAATGTTGTTTTTATTGGCAATAATGAAAGCGTTGTTAGTTCCAGGTTTAATCTGTGCAGTAAGTTCATTTCAATAAGTGTTGCTATAAACATTGAAGCAGTCCGGCCCTCCACTAGTACCCATTTTTAAATGTTGGCCCACTGTGTGTTTGGGTTTGACCCCCCTGGTCGAGATGATAGGGATTCGGACCTAGGCTCTGAACCTTACCTCCCCGTTGTAAACACTAAAGCTGTAACTAATAATGATTTTATTATCTAATAATATCTCAAATATATGAAGCAGTGGATTGTTCTCATGGAATGGTAAGAAAAGGCCTGTTGCTAGTTCCAAGGTTTCCAGGGAAAGTCTGAAAGCAACAAATGTAAAGCATCTCTTTAATTTAACAATCGAGGACGCTTGCTACCAAGCAAGCGTCCTCGACATTGAGAAACACTCAGGGTGTCTCTGGGTGTTTCTCAATGTCGAGGACGCTTGCTTGGTAGCACATGTCTTCCGAGTCACTTGCTTCAGAAGCGAGGCAAGAATACTTCCTGGCATTCGGAAAACGAAGGGTGGAACAGGCGAGCAAGTGTGCGTCATATGAGAGGCCCTGCCTTACATTATCCGCCACAGATTTGCGGAAATTGGTCCGTGCTCAAAGCATTGTGGGGATTTTAAGACCGTGGAGTCTACACATGTGCAGCCTCGAAAGCTCTGATTAGTCAGCAGGCGGTGCTTTCACTGAGTTGATCTATATTCTGGAACCACAGCTGCTCCGGACCAGGCTAGCCGTTCAGCATAAGTTACCATGGAGATCTACCCCGGTAAGAGGAGAACCAGCGCCGTAGGACCGGAAACCCAGAGTTAACCCTGGAGTTACCTCGCTAAGTGAAAATCCGGCTTCGTGGTACAGGCCTCTGGGCCTGTGTGTGTGTGTGCTCCACTGTAAGCAAACAGTGAGCCTGACCTTTGACCTCCCTGCTGAAGGCGGGAAAATGTATAAGTGAAGCATTACATGGAAACGTTCTCTTATGTAGTTTTCTCTCTTATTCTGTATTTGTGTCAAGCCGCCAGCCTGGCAGTTGGTCGTCAGGATGAGCAGTAAGTGCCGCTAATTCTCCGCTCAGGTACTGATTTACTATTGCAGAGCAAGAGGGCGCAACCAGCTGACACGTCTGAAAGAGCACCCTGCAGACCCCTCTGCAAGCAATAACTCCTCATCACTCTCACACCACTAAGGACAGAGGGTCTAAGGACAGAGGGTCTAAGGACAGAGGGTCTAAGGACAGAGGGTGTCGTCTTTCTCACACTGATACTCTGAACAGTCTGTTGTATTTGCTGTAAAGTGTTTCTACTGCAGGCTATTTTTATTATATGTACAGCACTTTGGCTCCATCAAAAATCGCTTATAAATGTGCTATATAAATAAAACTCGATTTGATTTGAACTAGCACCTTAGTAAAACATATTTTCAGATATCTTTTGAGTTTTGTTTCTTGGTTTTAACACTCAGGATGTAACACTCTAGTTGAAAATGTGCATATGCACTGATCGATGGAGACGCACATCTTCATTGTGTCACAGGCTATTTACAGACATGTACATCACTGTTTGTTCTGTTTGCTGATTTCACACCAAACACCAGAAGTATTCACTGAATGTCTTTCATAACAGCGCAGGTCTTCCTGATAGGACTCGAAACAGATTTCCAAGTTTGGTATCCTGGGTTTTGTAAGGAAGTTAGTTTTGCACGCAGCCTCACATGTCAAACTAACTAAACAAGAGGAATGAAAGAAAGGAGTTCAATAAGAGAACAAAGCACAAATGTTATAACCATATGGTTTCCAGAACTAATGGACATCATGAGGTCAAAGTAATGCATTTATTTTAAAAAGGAAATTCTCAGGGGAACGCAAAACACTTTTTTAATTATTTTAGCTTTTATTCAAGCAATATATTGTATATATAGAAAAACAATTTTAGACTGCCATCATTCATTGTAATTTGGCATAATCACTAACCGGTGTAAAATCGCATGCCTGTAAATTCTTAATTTACATTTAAGTTGCATTCTGGGATCGTTGGCATAAAGCTGTGTCCACGCCATGAACATTACTTTGTCCTGTATGGCTCTATATAAAGAATACGTTTCCCAAACCTAACATGGACGCTCAGATGGAAGCCAATATAGTGCAGTTTATAGAGCAGGTTCAGAGACATGCTGCTGCTTATGGAGATACGTGAGGAATTGGCTTACTTTGACAATATTATTTATCATACATAAATGATAAGGTTGA
This sequence comes from Chaenocephalus aceratus, assembly GCA_023974075.1. NCBI lineage: Eukaryota > Metazoa > Chordata > Actinopteri > Perciformes > Channichthyidae > Chaenocephalus > Chaenocephalus aceratus. Next base: position 993,070 of record CM043787.1, on the reverse strand, counting down.
AAGGTTCAAATCTCCGCTCACTTACAGAATCTTTGGTCAGAGTTGACAGCTTCTAAAAAAGCTTATGAGTGGACCATGAGTAAAGACTGCTGTCCAGACAAGAAGGAAGTATGTAAGGATAATGTGCATCAAGGATCAGGGTCTGTGATCCGGCTGTTCTTTTTCCAATGAAGAGCGCCTTGGTGCACATTACCCCGCTTATGACATGGCCACTAACTAACGCCTTCACTCCCAATATTAAATTAAATGTATATTAAGAAATAAATGACATCTTCATTTAAATGAAGGCATTGATGTTTTCTGTGACTCTCCAGCTCTGTTCACATTTCTGTTCCACTAACAAGTCCTTAAACAGAGCCCAACATATTTACCATTCAAATAATGACATTTATTTATGTAAACAACATATTGTGCCATAACAATTTTCTGAAAAACAGCATACGAATACTACATTAGTTTGAATGTTCTTTTCTTTAGTTTTCTAGCCCCTCAGGCTATAATCATGTGTCATGTGTATTTTCTCCATTCCTGTTCATGTGTCTTCTCGCAACTATCACTGGCCCCGTGCATCTCCTATCGATATAACCGGCCTGCTCTCGTCTTTGCCACGTGCTCCACTGAGATCCAACATCTAGCTATATTTCACACAGGCTCCGCCCTCTACTGGACTCTATGGGTACTACTCTCTATCATGCTGTGCGTGCTTTCACCTACTGAGTTTACGTAAACGTAGCCGGCCAATCGGGGCGAGCCTACCTGAATGCGCGCGCAGGCCCACAGTATATAAAGGCGGCTACACCCGCCGCCCACTATCCTTTTTCTCTTCAGACGCGCTGACAACCGAAGAGTTAAACGAACGAAGATTAGAAGGAAAAATGGACTCACCATTACTGGAAGCTCGGCCATGCGCCTGCCCTGGTTTGATCGAGGGCGCCGGTCTCCACCACCTCTGCTTAGAGTGTTTGGGGGACCAGGATATGGCCGAGGCGGTGCCATTCACGTCGCCATTCCAGCGGGGCGGATGGCTCCGGGTCCGGTCCATGGAGGTCCACCGCCCTAGGTGATGACCATGGCGGCGGAGCGCAGCTGCTCCCAGCGGGCAGCAGGCTGGGCAGGGAGCTGAAAAGAGCTCTGCCATGCTACCGCGTGACAAGGCGACTGCAAATAAACACGGGTGTGTTGGGCATCTCGCTCATTGCTGGAGATGCCCCCACCTCACCAGATCAGAGCGATTATTTGTAGCTTGATCGTGGCCGCCGCTGTTGTCTGCCGTGTGATATCCCGGTGAGGGATCACGCCGCATGGCACTTTCCAAAAGGACCGTGTTGTTGATCTCCCGGGCCGGGAGCCCCCGTGTTTACGGAAGGGCTCTTTGGATCGATCTCCTTGGTTACGTGGGTGAGGAGTAGTCGCAGCGTGGCTGCTTCTTGCTCATCCCCAGAGGAAATAACACTGTCCCACACTCCCCCCCCTCTGTAAACTCCAGTATAGGAGCCAGCAGGTGGGCGCGTGCACGTGAGTGGAATAAACCGAAGTGCTGTCAAAACACTGTGCGGGTTCAAGAGAGAGTGATGTGTGTGTGAGAAACGCATTCAGTGAAAATGATTGCATTTATCCCAGAGTAACGGCCCGTCTACACTACAGGCATCGAAAAATGCTTTCAACGCTTCGCCCATTCATTTGAATGGGGTGACGTAGAAGATTTTTAAACTTCGCCGAACTGCATTGTGGGGAGCATGGCATGGCTTTGCAAGCATCACGAGCATCTATCGGCATCAAAAGTTGAACAATGTTCAACTTTTGAGGCTCGATGCTTGGTATCAGCCAATCAAATCCTGCGTATGCAAATCTGCCAGAACAAGCGCTAGCCAATCAAACCGCGTGTATGCTGGGAGAGACTACGCAGGTCATTTCCTCATAATCAAACAAATGGAGCGGTAGTGAATCACCTGGTGCTGTTTGATCAGTCTCTGTTCACCTACCGGGATACAAACCGGAGGAACCAGGCATGGAGGGAGGAGGCAGAGACAGTGGAGGAAACTGGTAGGTTTTCGCCTGTTTGGGGATTTTATATCCAGTTTACTTCGTTTTAACATTGCTATTGCTTTGTATGTCGCGTGCGGGAGATTCCTGATTGGTTGTTGGTCGCCTTGGGCGCGAGAAATCGCCAAGCCTCAGACACGCCCAGCTTCAAGATGTTTTGATGCCTGTAGTGCAGAGATGGGGACTCGAGTCTGCGACTCGGACTCGAGTCGCACTTAAGTCGCACACACAGAGACTTGAGACTTGACTTGGACTCGTGACCAAAAGACTTCAGACTCGACTTGGACTCGTGTGTTGGGACTCGTGAACAATCATTGTGTTTTCTATTATTGGCGTATTAAAGGTGGGGTAGGTACATTTGAGAGAAACCGGCTCGAGATCGCTAGAATTTGAAAATACACAACCGGAGATAATCTGCTCGAGGCTGCTACTTCCTTATAGAGCCCGCCTCCTCCAACACACACGAACGCGCACATGACCAATGAGGGCACGAGATACGTTTGTGCCCAGATGGAAGGCTGACAGGCAGGTAGGCCATCCAGTTACTTTAGCCGGGCTCATTACGCAGACGTGCGCGCCTCTGTTACTACCTCGTAGTAACACCATGGCGACCGTACCGCTTGTAATTAGGTTCAACTACAAACACTTCGAACAAAACGCCGGCGGCACCAACAAAAGGAGTGCACACAGCAAAGTCTGCAATATCAAAATCAAGGATGCTGGCGCAACAACGTCGAATTTCATCAGGCACTTGAAAACTCACCCGGAGAGGTCAGTCACATTAACGCATGGACGGTTAGCAAACATGTTTAGCTCAGCATCAGCTATGTAATGCTAACTTAGCTTGCTGCTAGCTTTGTAACTGAATATTTGAAAAGATTAGTGAATGTTTTCTTGTCGCACTTGTTTGAGTTGAGTGGCGTTGACATCCAACTCTTGACATGACATAAAAAAGGTCGGTAACGTTAATCATTACGTTCCGCTGCCACCATTTACTGGCTAACGTTAAACGTAGAAAAATACATAGTTACATACATAAATACATCTGTGGGTTTATAGGCAGGTTACAGGTTTATTGTTGACCACGTAGCGTTAATGTTACAGGTTTATCAGGTTACCATGACACTGGCTTTGAGTGAGAGGATAGAGGAATATGTTTATTAATAGTAGACTTAAAAGATGTCATTAGAGACCCAGTGTAATTAAACAATACGGTTGATACAAAGAGGTATTTGACGTATTTCTGATTCTGAATTGTTTTGCTTATAAGTTGTTTGCATTTAGCTAAAGTGTGATGTTTTCCTCATATTGCATTGCAATAGCCTGTTTAAAGTGATCATATAACAAACAACTAATCAGTACTGATACTGTATGCTAATAGATATAGGAGTGATAATAACACAGTAAATGCTTTGAATTTCTTAGATATAGCTGTGCAGTATTCTTAACAGACTGGATAGCAGCAGACAATAGAAGGCTTATTACAACCAGAAGAGACATGAGACTTTTATTTTTTTAGAGACTTGAGACTTGACTTGGACTCGTGACCAAAGACTTGAGACTTGATCAAGTCTCACCCCACAAAGACTTGAGACTTGACTTGGACTCGTGACCAAAGACTTGAGACTTGATCAAGTCTCACCCCACAAAGACTTGAGACTTGACTTGGACTCTTGACCAAAGACTTGAGACTTGATCAAGTCTCACCCCACAAAGACTTGAGACTTGACTTGGACTCGTGACCAAAGACTTGAGACTTGACTTGGACTTGCAAAAAAAGACTTGTGAACATCTCTGCTGCAGTGTAGACGGGCCGTAAGAGTCATATCTCTCCACATTTCCACTTTTCACCATAATGTCCGTTTCAAAGGGACGGCATTAGGAGTAGACAGAGCTGCGGCCCCACGGGAGCATCCCGCGGTGCGTTCAAGGACCTCAGTAGAAAATCAGCCCTTTTCTGTGTCAGCCCCCATGCCAAAACTCCCTTCTTATGGAAAGGTTTGGCAGCGGAGCAGGCCACCAGAGAATACTACAGCTTCTTAGCTTTGGCTCCACAGCTGTTGGCATGTCCCCTGAACACAGTTTTGTGGGGAATGGAAGCCCCACAAAAGCTGTGTACTGACAGAGTAGAGGGCAGGACACTGAGACTGGGTTACTCACTCAAGCTTTGCAGCGTCCCTCCTCCATTCAGGGGCAATAGAGAGTCAAATCTATCATCCTGGGAGGAGATAGGTTTCCTTTCAACAGGAAGTCGAAAAGAGGCCCTGTTGCATGAACGGTGGGTTACGTATTGTAACCCTAGTACTAGAGTGATGTGTGTGTGAACAATGCATTTAGTAAAAACTATGGCATTTATCCCAGAGTAAGAGTCATCTCTCTCCACAATTCCATATGTTCCCATAATGTCTCGTTGAGATCGGCAAGGCCGTTTTCATACGATGTTAATTGGACACCCATTATGAGGCGCGGCCCCCATGAGAGTGGCCGCGGTGCGTTCAGGGACCTCCGCAGAAGAACAGTGGGTTACGTAGTGTAACTAGTTCTAGAGTGATATGTGTGTGTAAAATGCATTCAGTAAAAACGAGTGCATTTATCCCAGAGTAAGAGTCATCTCTCTCCACATTCCACATTTCCCCATAATGTCCGTTTCTGGGCGACCTCATAGTCATGGCCAGGTCCAGGGAATGGGCAATGTTTCACAGCCCAATTAATCCTACACCAAACCAAGTTGGGTTGAAAAAGAGTTGTGGTCAATTGGAAGAAGAGCTCCCCCATACCTCACCAGCAGGTAGAATATCTGGGGGCAGACTACGTGCCACCCTGACAGAAAGCAGACAGGCATCCCTGCTGCGGGCGACGGTGACAGCTTTGATCATCATGCATACTTTGGGTCTCATGACGGCTGCTCACTCCGTAGTGCCACTCGGACTCCTGCATGCACGTCGCATGGCTGGGTGGCTTACCGGCCTTCGTTTAGATCTCAAGACACAAACGACGTCTGGTGATCATCCCCCCCTCAGTAGAGAGCAACCTCCGATTCTGGGGGTCCCCAGAGAATCTGCGGAGGGGAGCTCCACTGGGGCAAGTGACCTCCTACATCACAGTCTTCACAGACGCGTCGGTGACAGGATGGGGGGGGACGTGCCTAGAGAGAGCTGTAGGTGGTTGCTGGCCTCTGACAGAGGCTCGGCACAGCAACCTCCTGGAGCTGCAAGCAGTGATGCTGGTCCTACAGCACTTCACACCCTTAATACAGGGCACACATGTGCTAGTGAGGAGCGACAACCGCACCACAGTGGCGTACATCAACAGGCAGGGCGGAGTCCGCTCAATAGCCTTGTTGACCGCGGCAGATAACCTGTGGTTGTGGGTTTCACAGATTGTGTTGTCTCTAAGGGCCCTGCACATCCCGGGACGGGAGAATGGGGGGGCCGACCTCATGTCAAGAGGCGGACCCCTGCCAGACGAGTGGAGGCTTCACCCGGAGGTGATGAAGCAGTTCTGGACTCAGTTCGGGAGAGCAGAGGTGGACCTGTTCGCCAATCGGCGCAACAGCCACTGTGCCCTGTGGTTCTCCCTGGCCCGGTGGGACAATCCGCCCTTGGGGGTGGACGCATTTGCACACGAGCCATGGCCAAGGAAGCTGCTTTACGCCTTTCCACCGCTGCACCTTATCCCCCCCCTCCTGGATAGGGTGAGGCGGGAGCAGCTGTCAGTCATCCTAGTGGCCCCAGATCGCCGCCTGGCGCCGTGGTACGCGGGGTAACACAGATGAAGGTGGGCCAGCCCTGGGCTATTCCTCAGGTCTGGGGGGCACTGTCTCAGGAAGCAGGGGCAATAGGGGCGTTACCCACTCTGGGCCAACCTCTCCAGGCTTGGCTCCTGAGAGGGACAGGCTGAGACAGGTGGGGCTGTCTGACAACGTTATTCAGACTATCCAAGCAGCAGGAGCAGAATCCACCACAGCCTGTTACAGGACAAAGTGGGCGGGATTCCGGCGGTGGTGTGAAGGAAGGAGTCTAGAGCCTCTGTCCTGCACGCGGGGCTCTATTCTTACCTACTTACAGATACTGGTGGACAGGGGGCTGGCTCATTCCACAATTAAGTGTTTAGGCTTTAATCTTCCACCCCATATTGAGGCCAGGGAGGCTAAATTGCACTTCCTCTGTGGATGGTGTGGCTAGAAAAGCTCTCTCCAAGAAGCGCCTAACAGGATGGCTATGTGGGTGCATTACACATGCCTATGGACGGGCAGGGAGCATACTTGTCGGGGCTAACCCTAACCCCGATTGGCCGGCTACGTTTACGTGAAGCACGCACAGCATGATAGAGAGTAGTACCCGTAGTACCCGTAGAGGGCTCCGCCTGTGCTTATATTACTAGGGTTACAATATGTAACCCCCTGTATCAGGGGGCCTGTGGAACTGCCAGTCAGCTGTTCCTAAGGCTGACTTCATCTCTGGCTACGCCTCCCTGCAGTCTCTGGATTTCCTTGCTCTCACTGAGACGTGGATTACTCCATCCAACACATCCACCCCAGCAGCTCTCTCCACAGCATATTCCTTCTCCCATACACCCAGACCCACTGGCAGAGGAGGTGGCACTGGTCTCCTGCTCTCTCCCAAATGGAGCTTTTCCCTCTTCAAGCTACCTAACTTCACTCCTTCCACCTTTGAATTCCATGCCGTCACAGTAACCCATCCTATACAATGAACCATTGTTGTTCTCTACCGTCCACCAGGCGCCTTGGGGGACTTCTTGGAGGAACTAGATCATCTCCTCTCACACATCCCTGAATCTGGCCCTCCCGCTGTACTTCTCGGAGACTTCAACCTCCAGACGGGGAAGATAGACAAACTAACATCTCTGTTAACCGCCTTTGATTTCTCACTGTCTCCATCCCCACCAACTCATAAAGCTGGCAGTGTCCTTGATCTCATATTCTCAAGTAACTGCACTACTTCTAACCTCTCTGTAAAGCCGCTCCACACATCCCATCACTTCTTCATTTCATTCTCTTTACCCCTTTCCAAACATAACAAACTAATCTCTTCTCATCCTGCACTTGTCCGCCGTAACCTCCGTTCCCTCTCCCCCTCTACCTTTGTCTCATCGGTGCTCTCAGCCCTCCCTTCCTCTGACTCCTTCCAACTCCTGCCTCCAAACTCTGCTGCAGAAACTCTCCTCTCTACTCTCTCATCCTCTCTGGACTCTCTCTGTCCTCTCACATCTCGGCAGGCTCGTCAGTCCCCTCCTGCTCCCTGGCTAAATGACGCACTGCGTGCTAATAGAACCGTCCTTAGGGCAGCAGAGCGGAAATGGTGGAAATCCAAACACCGTGACGACCTCCTAACCTATCAGGCTCTCCTCTCCTCTTTCTCTGCTTCCATCTCTCAGGCAAAAAGCACTTTCTTTCAAGATAAGATCCAATCTTCCTATTCCAATCCTAAAAAACTATTTTCCATCTTCTCCACCCTCTTGGACCCCCCCCCAAAGCCCCTTCCCCCTCCTCCCTTCTGTCAAGCGACTTTGTTAACCACTTTGAAAAAAAGGTTGATGATATTCGCTCTTCTTTTTCTGACTCACCTTTACTCACCATTGGGTCACCAGACCCTCCTTCCACCCACACACTAACCTCCTTTCCCCCTCTCTCTCCAAGTGAGGTTCTCACCCTCATTACCTCTGCCCGCCCTACCACCTGTCCTCTGGACCCTATCCCTTCTAACCTCCTTCAGACTATCGCTCCTGATATTCTACCGTTTCTCACCCATTTCATCAACACTTCTCTAACTTCTGGTCACTTTCCAAACAGTCTCAAGGAGGCGAGAGTAAACCCTCTCCTGAAGAAACCCTCTCTCAACCCGTCTGATGTTATAAAACTACAGGCCTGTCTCTCTCCTCCCGTTCCTGTCTAAAACACTTGAACGCACTGTCTTTAGACAACACACTCTCACTCCCTAAGCGTCCAATAGCGACGTTTGGTCAGTGTCCGTGGCGTCCAATTGTGACGCTCCTAGGCTCCTTCAGCGTCATAAAGGGACGCAAATAGCTTTCAACTGATTGCAATGTATTCCCATCTGCGTCGGGATTTGACGCTCATGGAAGCACGGCATTCGTTTATGTCGGCTGCCCTTAAAGGTAATGTGAGCGTCCATTCCCAGGAGTAAAGGATGGCAGAAGACACTACACTACCCAGAATCCCCAGCTATCGTTTGGACTACACCATGTGCTCTTGACAAACCCCGTGATAGTCCTCAAGCTCTGTGATTGGAGAGTGTGCTCCGAGGGTTAAGCCGATTCTCGAACAGCACTTGAAATGGGATGGAACCACGGCAGACTGTCCAAAACTGGATTTGAACGGGTCCACCGCGTCCCCCCTCCCCCACCCCGTCCCCAGAACTACACATGCTGGCTATTCTGTTTCGCAAACATGTTCTCTATGGCACGTCTCTACTGGGAGTTGTAGTTTTAAAAGACGTTTTCGTATTTCCCATAATAAGAAGTTGCCAGTATTAAACTGTGTACATCCCTGGAGGTTTAGGGGACAGGAAACACTCACATTTAAAACATATAATTAATAAATGGGTGAAAATTGCTTGTGCCCATTATGGGCAGTATTAATATATATACCCACATGCCAGCTAAGGTCAGAAGAGCTTTATTTAACAGCTGGTCCTATGTGTGTGACCCCTGTGATAACATTACATTACATTAATTGATAAGCCTGAAACATGCACTTGTCAAGGTTCAGAGGCACATTTTGCAAATATGGCCATCGATCAACTTAAGATAAGATATACTTTATTGATCCCAAGTTGGAACATTTGCGTACATCAGCATGTGTAACAGTTAAAATATGCAGTTGTGTTTATTTGAAAATCATTTAGTATAATCACATAAATTCTGTGTTTTATATTCAACAATTCTGTGTTCTTTATTTATTGATTGTTCAATACCTGACAAGGCCGGAGATGAAATATCTACATACATCTTATAAGAGAACAACACATTATGTATAATATCAGTTAAAATAAGTGCTTCAACATAGTTAACATTGCTGGAGGTATGCACACATATTGATAGATGTCTTGTAATGCACTATTGAGGAAACCTGCAACCTAAGTGTTTCATTCAGTGCAGAACTACACCATAGTTGTGTAGGCCTATATGATATGTCAATAAACCTTAGAAAATCTTGAAATCTTGAAAGGGATGTGCAAAATAGTCATTACATACAGTCTTTAATTAACAATTAGTAGAGAATAACGAGTAATGAATATACTTTATAGGGATCGTATTAATATCTAATAATAAAAATATTGAAATTCAATAACATGCTTTAACCACCAGGTGTCCCTTATATCAGCTGTGCACCTTTATGGTGTAAATACAGCCTATCTACCAATTGGATCAAATATCAAAGTGAGCCGAATTAGTGTTGATACTGCAAGGAGACGTATTGTGTGAAAAGAAATGTAAGATGTTGTTTAATGGCTGATATATTTATGATCCACGTCACGTTTTCAGTTCCTCATGTTTCTGTCTTCTCATCAGGGCTCTATAAATACAGAACTACGGCAGATATGTAATATGTAATGCAGCCGAACCGTGTATTACAATGCCGTTATGTGATGACTTTCAAAGAGAAAAGCAAGCACACTCGGAATAAGGTATTATTATTATTTTGGTCTGTTTCCGGTATTTGTTAATGACGATGTGCTGTGAGATGTGAGACTGGAATTGCACAGTGGGGAAATAACGTAGGCTATCTTTAGATGCGGATTTTGTTAAACTAATATGTTTAGGCTGTGGACCAACACTAACATTGACAGGGACGGGGGAAGGGGGTTAGCAATAAAGATAACACCATAAACAGTTACACAACATAACAGAAATAATATCGATAGCAGCGTCCCTAGCAACCACCTTGGTAACAATGAAAACGTCGCGATTTCCTGAAGTAATCTTCGTAATAACTAGCAAACTAAAGATCATGTACATCCACTGCACACATAATCTGAAATAACAACTCATATTTCTCGCATCAAATGACATCAAAACGCATTTTAATGGCCAAAACTAACTTTTAAAATAGGCATTTTCTACTGAGAATAAAACGAATTTCGGCCATGTTTTCTTTTTCTGCAGGGAGAAATTTGAAGATCACGTGACATAGACGCCAGCCATCGGAATGAATGGTGAAAAAAACGGGGATTGTCAAACAGAGCACATAGTGTAGGCCAAACGATAGCTGGGGATTCTGGGTAGTGTAGTGTCTTCTGCCATCCTTTACTCAGAACACATATTTGTTTCTCCGAATCGAAGGGGAAAAATACAAAAGCATTGCACACAATTTAAACCAATCAATGTTGTGTAATTAACAAGGATAATCTGGTGTTTTTTAGTCGATGAGTAGTGCAGATATCACTGTAAAATCAATCGACAGTAAGGGGAGTACTTACTTCCGGGTGTAAAATTCTCCGTTATCCAATGGGAATGGATGCTCACATTGCCTTTAAGGGCAGCCGGCACAAACGAATGCCGTGCTTCCATGAGCGTCAAATCCCGACGCAGATGGGAATACATTGCAATCAGTTGAAAGCTATTTGCGTCCCTTTATGACGCTGAAGGAGCCTAGGAGCGTCACAATTGGACGCCACGGACACTGACCAAAACGTCGCTATTGGACGCTTAGGGAGTGAGAGTGTGTTGCTTTAGACAACTCTCCTGCTATCTCCATCAGAACAACCTTCTGGATCCGCACCAGTCTGGTTTCAAGGCAGGTCACTCCACAGAAACTGCCCTCCTTGCTCTCTCTGAGGAACTGCACACTGCCAAAGCAGCCTCCCTCTCCTCTGTCATCATCCTTTTGGACCTGTCTGCTGCAGTAGCGTGGCGTGGGAAAAAAATTAGGGGAAGCCAATAATACGTCCTTTCTTTTGGGTCGGGGTGTGGTGGTCAATGCAATAACGTGACCAGATGAGTGATTACAGCACCCGGTATCATTTTACACACATGTGTATCATACAGATGCAGGACTTACACACGCCCTGTTATCTAACTGACAGGTCCGCACGCACTCTCCAGACAAAACTCTAATAAGCATTCATTCACAAACTAACGTTTTTACGTCCGATTCGCTCCTTTTTTCCTCGCTGTGTACACAGCTCCAGTTTGGGCATTGGCCTGTCATCAGATTGTATTTGTTGTTGCTGCTGTAGCGGAAGTTTAGTACAATTATTTTTGATGAAATACTCCAAATCTCCACCCTCCATAATTGCACTTGCTTCAGTTGCTTGCTACTTTCTAACGGCAGTGAGAGTGGTGCAGTGACGCTATCTATCTTATATCGATTAGATTTATGATTCGAAAATTATAAAAGTAGGGTAGACATGTGGATATTATCCGACTGAACAAAACTTGCATTTATCAAACAGGTTTGTTTTCCACTGACCTTATTTCGAGCTATTTTCGAAAATCCTATGGAGAAATCCCATTGCTTTTTTGTGGAGGGAAACCGAGCGCAGTTTACTTCAACACTAAATTGATGCGATTTGATTGGATTGTGAGGCAAGGGAAGCCAGCCGCCTCTGGCTTCCCTTGGCATGGCCCTGACTAATCACAGGTTGGCAGGGGCATGACGTGAGCCTTGTCTGATTGGTCAATCCCTCCATACTACTGGTCTGCTGCATTCGACACGGTGAACCATCAGATCCTCCTTCGCACTCGCCAAAAACTTGGAGTTTCAGGCTCTGCACTTTCCCTCCTCACCTCATACCTCAAAGACCGCACCTACAGGGTAACTTGGAGAGGGTCCGAGTCCGACCCTTGTCAATTAACTACAGGGGTCCTTCAGGGCTCTGTTCTTGGTCCCCTCCTCTTCTCCTTGTACACCAACTCACTCGGATCATTCATTAGCCCGCATGGTTTTTCATACCACTGCTACGCTGACGACACCCAATTAATTCTGTCCTTTCCCCGCTCAGAGACGCAGGTCGTCGCACGCATCTCTGCTTGTCTAGCTGACATCTCTCAGTGGATGTCTGCTCACCACCTCAATGCTCAACCTTGAGAAGACTGAACTGCTTTTCCTTCCGGGAAAAGATTGTCCCACTCTTGACCTGACTATCAACATCGGCACCTCTGTTGTTTCCCTGACTCAGACTGCAAGGAATCTGGGTGTGATCCTAGATAACAAACTGTCCTTCACTGCAAACATCGCTGCTACAACCCGCTGCTGCAGATACACGCTTTACAGCATCAGGAGGATGCGTCCCCAGCTGACCCAGAAAGCCACGCAGGTTCTGGTCCAGGCTCTCGTCATCTCACGCCTAGACTACTGCAACTCCCTCCTGGCTGGTCTACCTGCATGTGCCATCCGACCTCTGCAGCTCATCCAGAATGCAGCGGCTCGTCTGGTCTTCAACCTTCCTAAATTCTCCCACACCTCGCCGCTCCTCCGCTCCCTCCACTGGCTTCCGATAACTGCTAGAATCCACTTCAAGACACTGGTACTTGCGTACCATGCTGCGAATGGATCTGGCCCTTCCTACATCCAGGACATGGTTAAACTCTACACCCCAGCGCGTGCTCTACGCTCTGCATCAGCCAAACGGCTCGCTGCAGCAGCACTGCGAGGGGGACCCAAGTTCCCATCAGCAGAAACACGTGGGTTTGCTATCCTGGCTCCAAGATGGTGGAATGAGCTCCCATTGACATCAGGACAGCAGAAATCTTACACATCTTCCGGCGCAGACTGAAAACTCATCTCTTTCGACTCCACTTCGAGCGATAGAATTACTAACAAAGAAACTGCTAACAGAGCACTTATAAAGGACTGGCTTATCTAAAGCCAGTTGAGTAGCACTTGAAATACTTGGCTCTATGAAACCTGATGTACTTTATGATTCTGTTTTCTTCAAGGTTGTGTCTTCCTGGTCGAATACACTTATTGTGAGTCGCTTTGGATAAAAGCGTCAGCTAAATGCAATGTAATGTAATGTAAGACAAAACTGCTAACAATCCTCCTATCCAGAAGGATTATTTACATGAAACAATGAACAATTAATGAACAGCTTGTCATTTTAGTGTGTCAGTGTCTCTGGCCTGACAAAAAGTTTCTCTTAGCCTCCCTGACAGAACTAGGTAAAAGCCCAAACTGTAGGCCCTCAACAGGAAGCCTCCAGCTGTGCTATCAGGAGTGGCTTCCTTCACACAACAAAATGCTGCCGTCATAGTGACGGGCAAGGCTTCGCCCATTTCCTGCTGCAGGAGGGAAACACTTGCCTATCCTCTGTCCCGGGGGAAATATCACCCCGCGGCACTGACAACAGCCTCTCTGAGGAGGAGGAAGTTGCCAATGGACGAGACGAGAGGAAGAGAGCTTTGATGGAGCTTTTATTCTGATTATCACACACACACACACACACACACACACACACACACACACACACACACACACACACACACACAACACACACACACACCACACACACACACACACACACACACACACTAACCTGGTCTGTGTTGGTGTGAGCATTCTTTGACAACCACCACGTCGCGGGTAGACCACCACACCACACACACTGTAATACCCTGATGTTCAATAACACTGGCTGTAAAAATAAAACTTTATTGTCCATCAATTTATTTTACAATCTCTAAACAGTACCAGCTACTTTTATAAATGGTAATATATGGTAATTTTAAAGAATATACTGCTACTTTTTTTAATTATTTATTTTTTATGTGTGGCTACTTTATTTTATATTTCTCAATATGTAAATATATGCTATCTACCTTTCCTGAACTATACTTCTGCTGTTGTAATAATGTACATTTCGCCTTTGCGGGACAAATAAAGGAATCCCGATTCTGATTCTGAAATTGCCTTGAAGCAGCCCTGCTGGGGTATGCAGGTAAACTGTAGCAGTGTTCAGGTGTTTAAGCTGGATGGCCTTCCTGTTTGCCAGGCAGGAGATCATATTAGGTTTCCAGGTGTGTTGTAGTAACCTGAGAGAGGCAAAACTGATCCAGGCTGCATTATTCATGTTGGCTGATTGAATGACACAGTATAGCAGGGATCACCAACTACATTTGTCCATGGGCCGAAATGTAACCAATAGACACTATCGCGGGCCAGCGATTTTTATATAGCCCAGAATTGTATAGATAGTATTCAGATTACTTTTGGAATACTTTCTTTTTCCATAACAGATGTTTTGGTGCACAGGAGACACTTATTTTACTGTTTTAATGGCTTATCAAGAACTCAAAACACAACATCTTGGTGTCATTCTGACAGCTCCCTCATCTGCACCCCACATACAAAACATCACCCGGACTGCATTCTTTGTACTGTCTTAAAACCTTCCTTGGAATATGTTATGAATTGTAAGGTGTCCTTGGGTGCTTTGAAAGGCGCCCCTAAATAGAATGAATTATCATTATTATTTATGATCTGAAACGATGTAATAACTAAAACTGTTTCCAGTCACTTGCCCCATGCCTTCAGCAGCAGCAGGCCATTCACTTTGATTTCATCCCGTTATGAAATGTCATCATTTCGACAATAAAGAAATGCTACATAAACGTTATCTTTCACATTTTATCCAACCATCTCCGTTTCTAACTTTCAATATATTTTAAAAGAGATCTCTCTCTCTCTCTCATATGCGTGCGGGGGCGGGGCCTCACAGACACGCTGCATCTCTCTCTCGCTCACAGACATGCTGCAGCGCTGTGCAGTGTGCACACAGTTCTGCCGGTAATGAATATTACATTTTGTGAGGAAACTTTTCCACCAATAATTCCAATAAGTATTCCAAAATGTATTCACTTCAGGTTTACGAAAGTAACTGTAATCAGATTACTCGTTTTTCAAATATAAACGCCAGCTGAATACAGTTAGCCTTCTTGATTTTTGTATTCTGATTACGTAACGCCGTTATGTATTCCGTTACAACCACAACCCAACCCTGCTTCTAGGCTACTGTCCCGCAGCTCCAGCCTCTCTGTTGGACTCTGTCGCAGCGGGGCTACTGCTGTGGTGCGGACGGAGCGCACGAACCAGACTCTTCACAACGAAGGATCACTTCTTCTTCAGGGGAGGGAAGGTTTCCCAGTACGCAGTCTACTGTCCCGCAGCTGCTGCCTCTCTGTTGGACTCCGATACTGCACCTTACTCACGAGACGTTGTAAACAAAGAAATGGGTGGGGGGCGAACGCAGTAACCACTCCACCAACGCCACAGTCACCCCCGTCGTGCGGGCCGGATGAGAATGTCTGGCGGGCCGGATGTGGCCCGCGGGCCGCCAGTTGGTGGTCACTGCAGTATAGGGATAAGCATTTCAAAAGAAAGACACAACGTCATGCAACTCTTCTGCTTTCTAATCATGCTTCAATATTCAAGGATCTACAAAACCTGTTCTTTCAAAACCAAAATGATCTGCTGAAGTGTGCAATAAATGACTTCTGACATCAAGAAGAGAATTGTTTTCTTAACTTTCTCTGGAATGTGTGGCAACAAAATGTTCATGATCCTCAATTACCTTTTTAAAAAGCAAGTGTAAAAGATCACCTTTAGGCCTGCAATGACTGTAACACAATGAAAGCAGGGCCGATATCTCAAATATACTGAGGACATGAGTCCAAGACCCCCATCTGTACCTGGCCCCTAGAACTGATCAGACATCAAAGGTATTATTTAAATGATTCTTCTTTCCCATCATGGTCTAAATCATTCAGGCTACCTTTCTGTGGTTGAACATATTTTCATCCGTTATTTTCCGCTTATTAAGGGCCGGGTTGCGGGGGCAGAAGGCCAACCAGGTCCAAGCAGACACCCCCCCCCCATTCTCAATTTTTTCCAGCTCCTCCTGGAACCCTGAGGCACTCCCAGGCCAGAGGAGATGCGTTATCTCAGAGCGTGGTCTGTCCAGTAAAACTTGCCCAGGAAAGCCTCATAAGGGAGGCAGACAGGGGGCTTCATGTGGCCCCTTTCAACATGAAGGAGCAGCGGCCCCACCCAGTGCTCCTTCTGGATTTCTGAGCCCCTCACTGTATCTCTGAGACCTAGTCCAGCCACCAAGGAATTAAACTAATGCCGGCCGCTAGTATCTCATTTTTTCAGTCACTACAGACAGTTTTTTTTTCAATGTTATTCTTTATAGGCTAATATTCCTTTGACAGGTGTTTATATTTGTGTCTGTCTTAATATGGACATATTTGTCAAAGCATTAGAACTCAACTCTCACAAATGCAGAGATAAAACTTGAAATGTGTCCAGTTCAGATCAAGGCTGAGTGCATCAATCACACCTCCAGTGATACCTACACACTGATATGGCGTTGCTTGCCGCACCTGATGACCTTTTCTGGACCTTGATGGCGAGCTAAGATTGGAAACAACCTACCCTCCCTGCCACAGGAGGTGGTAGGATTGAACTGAAATCAACGTAACAAACGGAAATTAATTAACTTTACCCCGGGAACCTTTTTTTGTCTTTTGCCTTTACTGGGAACAACCCAAGAAAAAATTATGTAAAATCTGTGATAACGTGTTTAATAGCTGGTGGAACAAAAAATATTTGTTTTGGAAAGCCACAAAACCCTGTTTTCTCAGTGTGTTTTTCACACACATTGAGGCTCAATAGTCGTTCCTAGTTCTTCTGACAACATTTCATCTAATTACAGATAAAGGGCTGCTTATGCTACACACCAACCTGAGACCGAAGAACAGCCGTTACAGAAGGCGTCCGACGTTTACGTTCCGACCGCCTACGAACCACACTGCCAAGACCTTAAGTGACGAGTGGCAATAACTGGTCTTACCAGCAGGCAGCGGGTAGTGTGTACTTGTCATTCAACAGCAGGCAAACAACCGAAAGACAGACTCTTACACCGAGAGAGAGATGAAGAAAGGCGGCGTGATATAAACAAACAACAAATAGCGTCTGGGTTCCATTTTCACTCTCTCTCGTCGATCGAAAACATGTAAACATAAAAAAGAAACTCTTGCGTCCAGGTGAGATGAAAATGAAAAAGATTAGCCGTCTGTGTGTGCCTTCTTAATCGTTTGTTTTGGTCCCTCACTTCCGCTTCGCTTCTCATGCACTGACTCGCTAAGCTGAACAGCCAATCAGTGATTTCATTGGCCGACTTTCTTTGGCCGTGGGAGGTGTGAAAATTCTGCCGTAAAGAGACGACGGTGCGGGACACACCAACGAATGCCTGACTTCCTCTGACGGCCTCTGACTCCCAAAATCGTGTGTATAAAATAAAACAACATGGTTAGGGGTTTTGCTAGGCAAAGAGTGGCTTGTTACATTACATGTCACTTGCTATCCACATGTCGTATATATTTGTATTTGGCAAAAAATGAGTAGATTTAATTTATATTATTTTGTATTATTATTAATCAAATCAAGTTTTATTTATATAGCACATTTATAAACGATTTTTGGTCGAGCCAAAGTGCTGTACATATAATAAATTATCCCTCAGGGAGAGCAGCAGAGGAGGGATCTCCTCCCAGGACAGACAGACTGCAATAGATGCCGTGTGTAAATCCAAGAGATAATACATTTTACAGCATATAGACCGAATGTTTGGAAATGCATGTGTCTGTAATGAGAAGATGAATCCAGAGGATGTCAGCTACAATCCTGAGGAAGCCATCAGGGAAGCAGCATGACGAGACCCAAGACAGGTTCTGCCACGACCCAAAGTCCACGACTTAATCCAGAACTCAGGACAGAGGATCCAAGACACAGAACTACAGCAAGAGGATCAGCCTCGACTCCGGATCCCGGCGTAGATATAGAGACAAGACAAGAAGAAAGATTTGGCTGGGTTAATCGGAACAAGAGAACACACAGACACAGACAGAGAGGGGAAAGGTCATTGGATAAAAGTTATCTTGATAACCCTCTAGAAAGATCTCATGAACTTCCCCACTCAATCTATCAAGACCCGAGCAGTTCTATTAGAAGTCCAAGGTAAAGGCACAGGCCGGCGCATATCGCTCCCCATATGAACTCTGACCCCTCAAGTGTACAAGTGAAGAGACACCATGTGTCAGCTCCTTTTTAGAATAGTATTTCTTCTCTTCTCAGAGAAACAAGGGTATGAAGAGAACAGCCAGAAACAGAGGAAGAGAGGCCTCGTGACTACGTGATGCACTCTCCTAAATATTAAACGAGTAAGAGGTGAAGAAACACAAAGCCAGAAACTGAAAAGAAAAGGCACCATCATGCTTCCTCTTAGAATAGGGTGGGAATTATGAAGAAAGAATGAATTAAAGAACTAGGGACAACCACATCAGACCCATTTTATTATTAAAATATTCAATGATTCATAAATAGTGGTCTTTATCATATGCCAATGCATTGTGCTGTTTTGATAGGCTGAACATCTTTCCCATAATGCACTCAGTAGATCTTTCCAGATGGCACTCCCCAGCAGATGTGGTTGTGTGGCGGGCGGGGGTCCTGGGTTGTTGCAGGTGATGGAACCAAACCGTGGTTCCCCTGCCTCTGTTGTACTGAAAACACCCCTTGGTCCACACTCAGCTGCACCGCGTGGAAACTTGGGCTGTATGTCAATTCCATTTGTGATTCCCGGCCCGGCCCTTCTTTGGCTCCCGCTGCAGTACAGGACTGAATTCACCGGGTGTGCATGTATGGTTGCCACGGACGCGTTTCCTCCCACACTCTGATCTTTGAGCCACAATGGTTTCAGGATCTCTTTTTGTATTCAGAGTAGTTAGAAAGCTTCCCAGTGAGGAGTGGAAGGTGGACACATTGTTAACACCAAGCAATACACAATTCATATCCTGTCCCAGCCCTACCCTGCTCACCATTGTCCTCACACACCACACACACACCACACACACACACACACACACACACACACACACACACACACACACCACACACACACACACACACACACACACCACACACACACACACACACACACACACACACAATGTTTACACTGGCTCCTCATTCAACCTCTGCAGTCACCGTTTCAACTTTACCGGGGATCACCTCATCCCTACATACTTTGGGAAAGTGTGTGTCATTTCCCGTTGATGTGATCACCATTCACATATCCTGTTTCAGGCACTTCCTCTTGTCTTGAAGCCAGGTAGAGGGTGGGTGAAGTGGAAGACTAAAGGTCTAAAGATAGTGACTGAGGATGTTTGTGGTGTTTAAAACTTGCTGTCAGCATGCTTACACTCACAATGATCAAAGACAATGTTCTCCATCAGAGTGTGGTGTGTCGGATGCTAAAATACGGTTGTTTTACACCTAACCTATCTAGTCAAATAAGTTGAGGTCCAATTGCGAAAAGGATCAATCTTGGCTCTGAAACAGCACGTGTTTTCAGCCATAGTCCTAGACAATCAGAGGCAGGATTTGGCGTTTCATGCCTTTGCCATAGTATGTTTCGTAATTTTACGTTAAACCTTCACCATGAGCCTTTCCAAGGTGGAGCACCAAAAGAACTGTGCCTGATGAGGGCCAGCACTGTTATCTGCCTCTGTGCGCTTCAGAGTCCAGTTCATTACTGGAAGAAGTATTCAGATATTCTACTTAAAGGGGACCTATTAGACCCTCCAGAAAAACGCGGGCAAAAATCCTTGATTATGCGATTAAACATGCAGGGTTTTTATGTGATTTTATGCGGTGAAATTGCGGAAAGTTGCGAAATATGCTAAATATTTTTTGGAAATATTGGGCTGTCTTATTTATTCTCTCTCACACACAACCTGCCACTAACGTTAAACCCCTTCACTATTCAATAAACACATTCAATGTTTATTTATTGTAAAAGCAATTGGGCTATTTTAATCACACTCTCACACACTCACTCACACACCACACACACACACACACCACACCACACACACACACACACACACACACAGGGTTTTGGAGGTCGATGCCTCGGAGAACGTGAGTTGTTTGGCTTTCTTGTCCGCAGCAGCAGAAAGCATTTTCGATTCTTTGAATGAATCAAAGTGGGTCGTCACCGTGGATGTTCTCTTATGCTCCAACACAGTTGCACGGGGTGCAGAACAGTTTCCCCCCCCCACTTTCGTGCAAGACATCGGGGAACTGCTTTGCCCGGTCTTTAGCAGAAATGTTCGTCGGTAAATGAGATGGATTATATGTGTTCATCTTGTGTTTTCTCTCTCGTGTGAGTCCACACGTTCACTCTACGGTGTTGTTTACCTTCTGTGATGCGCGAGCTGATGCCGTCGCGTCATCATCATCATCACTCCTCTCAGGGCCCAGTCTACTGCAAGAGAGACCAGATCCAGGTTACCAGCATGCTTTTTACTGAGAGCCTAATTACCTGATTCTGATCAGCTGTCTGGCCTCCGGCTGAGCCACTCCCAGCACCCCGGCCAAAAGCTGACTCTCCCCCCCTCTGCCGAGCGAGAGAGGAAATCAGCCACGACCACCCGGTTACCCGGCCTGTGGATCACCTTGAAGTTAAACGGCTGTCACGCCGGATACCAACGAGTAATCCGGGCGTTGGCATCCTTCATGCGGTGGAGCCACTGGAGCGGGCATGGTCCGACCAGAAGGTGAAAGGGCGCTCCAGGAGGTAGTAACGTAGGGCGCTGACCCACCATATGGCGAGGCACTCCTTTTTCACCGTACTGTAGTTCACCTCCCTCCAGGTGAGCTTCCGGCTAATGTACAGTACGGGGCGGTCCACCCCCTCTACCTGCTGGGACAAAACGGCCCCCACCCCGCTATTCGAGGTGTCGGTCTGCAACACGAAAGGGATAGACAAGTTAGGGGTGTATAAGAGCGGCTTTCCACAGAGGGCTTTTTTAACCCTCTCAAACACCAGCTGACACCACTCCGTCCACTGGACCGGATCTGAAGCACACCTTTCGGGTCAGGTCGGTCAGGAGACTGGTCCACTCAGAAAAGGACGGGATGAACCGCCTGAAGTAGCCGGCCAGCCCCATGAACCTCCTGACCTCTTTTTTCATCTTGGGCATTGGACAGGCTGAAATGGCGGCTGTTTTTTCTATTTGTGGCCACACCTTCCCGCCGCCCAAGTGATACCCCAGATACCGTACCTCCCTCCGACCAACCGCATACTTCTTCGGGTTGGCTGTGAGCCCCGCCTGCCAAAGGGCCTCGAGCACTGCCCCCAACTGCTGCATATGCTGCTCCCACGTCTCACTGTGGATAATGACATCGTCTAAGTATGCAGAAGCATATGCAGAATGGGGACATAGGACCCGGTCCAGGTGACGCTGGAAGGTGGCTGTGGCCCCGAACAACCCAAAAGGAAGTGTGACAAATTGGTACAAACCATACAGAGTGGAGAAGGCCGATAGTCCTTGGTTAAATCCAGTGTCGTATAAAAGCGAGCAGTGCCTAGCCGATCCAGGAATTCGTCAACCCGGGGCATTGGATAAGCATCGAATCTGGACACCTCATTAACCCTGCGGTAGTCCACACAGAACCGGATTGACCCGTTGGACTTGCGTACCAGCACTAGGCCTGTCACGATAATTAATTTTGTTGGATGATAAATGTTCCCGGGAATTATTGCGATAAACAATAATATTGTCACCACCGTTGAAAGACCATTTTAGACCACTGACATAATTATAATATATAATAATAATTCATGTACATCCTTTTTTATTGAACATTCAACATTGCAAATGAAATGTGAACAAATATTTAAATATATAAATAATAAATAATAAATAAAACAAATACATTAAATTATAAAACATTTATTAAATAAATCACACACAACCAAAACAATACATTAAATAGATTCAGGCTGGAAAACAGAGCTCTCTTGTGGCCAAAACACACAGTTGCATTTGTGAAAATGCAGTAGTTTTAAATAAGTAAGTCGGGAAGGTGGGGGCTCTCCATCTCCAGCTGCCGTGTTTGCTCCCAGCTGGAAAACGGAATGGGGTGGTTGTGTGTTCGGGTGCAGTTTAAGGTTGGTCGTATTGGTAGCTTCTGTTGCTACCTTTTTAAAACAAATGTGACATACCGGCTCATTCAAGTCCGTAGGTTCGCCTCGTTGATTTGGCTTAAATCCAAAATATTCCCACACCGGAGATGTGGAATTAGGTTTTGCAGTTTAGCTTAGTGGTGCTCGTGCTGGATGCGTGCTGGATGCGTGCTGGATGCGTGCTGGATGAGTGCTACGTGCTGCAGTGGAAAAAGTGCCATAAGAGGAAGGCAAGTATTACCGACAAAAAGCAAGCTTTATTAAATGTTAGAAATCTGTTCCAAAAAAAAAACCAAACTAAAGAGCAGGCTAGGTAACACAAAGGGAAAGTAGCCCAAACTAAATGAGGGACAACCAGGATTACCAGGAAACAAGTCGCAGGAACCCAGAAATCGGGTTCCTGCGACTTGTTTCCTGGTAATCCTGGTTGTCCCTCATTTAGTTTGGGCTACTTTCCCTTGGAATATGCTAATTTCAGGGAAAAGTCGACATTGATAGGTACAATTACGACAAACTGACAAAGAACACAAACAGGTCTAATTATATGACATTAAAAAGGCGGGAGAAAACACAAAGGTATGAAGTAAAACATGACAAAAGGAGAAAATAGAAAATAATCAAACTCAAAACATGAAACACAAAAAACAAGATCAACAGAAACATTATGCAGAACATACATTTGTACAGTTTTTTTTTTTTTTTTTTCAGTTTCTTTTAACTGTGGCCCTAAATTCCAATGCATCTGCCTTTAGACATAGTCCTCTCTACTGTATAGCTCAACATAAGCACAACATAAGCACGAAGAAGGCAATATGAATAACAATGAGAGCGGTCCATGGGGTGAGCTTAAGGGGTTAGGGGGGTGTGTGTGTGTGTGTGTGTGTGTGTGTGTGTGTGTGTGTGTGTGTGCACATGCTAATGTCAACCAGCAGCAACATTCAAAGTGTGTGACGTCATGCCTCCCTGCTGCTTCTGAGACCCCGCTAAAACGTAACTTTAACTTTGGAGACTAGGGAACCGGAATTTGTCAAATGCTAATTGATTTCTGGGTTTTAGTACTCAGTCATTACTTCAACACTCTATTGGTGCAGGACACAAACACCCAACTCCAATCAGCTTGGCTTGGTAATGTCCCCCAGTGAACACAGAGGGCAAAGGTTGGCATCTCACTCACTCCAGACCAGTGTTGGGCAAGTTACTTCCAAAATGTAATATATTACATATTACTTATTACTCTTTTGAAAGTAATAAGTTACATTACAATATTACTGTCTCTGAAATGTAATGAGTTACACTACTTTAGTTACTTTTTAGTTACTTTCACCAAAAAACCTCAAAAGAATGGCTAGGTATTTTAAATGCTGAAATGTAGTTTAGTGCAGCTCATTATACATCCAGTGAAGGGCCATGTGGTTTAGCATAACAACTGTGTAGGCCCTTAAGGCTACTAACAACTTGTATTACACGGGTTAGTTGAATACTCGATTCTGATTGTAACTTCTTAACATGTGACACGTTGTTAATACAGCAGTACAGACCACTGTCAAGGACTATAATGAAGGTTGCTAAGGAGGATCCAGAAAGAGAAAGGAAAAGAGGTTAAAAGACGGAGCGCTGGCCGTCAGATAAATCACCAGAAGAAGGCAGACAGGAAGTAAACACTAACAGGACACAGAATGGGCTCTGTAGTGTGTTTAGTATATGGCCGTGTACAGGCCCGGCTCCAGAACAAAATGACTCAGGGTGCCTCTGAGGTTACAGGGGGCGCAGCAGTAGTGGCCGGCAACAGCAATGAAAAATAGCTTTGATGGTCCCAATGAACAGATTATGGCCTTTGTTATGTTTTGAAACCAAGCAAGTGAGAACATTTCAAGTGAGTGCAATCCTGAAATATCTCATATAGTCCAAAGTGGACTGTGGCAAAGAAAAGCACAACAGCTTCAAAGCTGTACTGATAAAACAAATGAGAAGATATTGTAAATCAAGGCACATGTTATTTGAACCAGCTCATGGTTTGAAATGGCAAACATTGAAAAGCAAAAGTATTATTAAAACCATGTACTAAACATTCGTGGTGAAGGCATCTGTGCTATTGTATGCATTATGTTTGACCCAACATTTCTATGGCACTATTTTCACATGAATATTCCCTTGTCTATTTTTATTGTAAATGATTTATTTGAAGATTTTCAGTCTGGCTTTAGAACACATCATAGCACAGAGACAGCTCTGGTTAAAGTCACAAATGACATTCTAATAGCCTCAGACAAGGGACTTTTGCTCGATCTCAGTGCTGCATTTGATACTATCGACCATGACATCCTATTGCAAAGACTAGAGCACTTAGTTGGCATACAGGGAACTGCTTTAGGCTGGTTTAGGTCCTATCTATCTGAACACTCTCAATTTGTACGTGTTAACGATGAATCTTCCACGCAAACCAAAGTTAGCCATGGAGTGCCACAGGGCTCAGTGCTCGGACCTATTTTGTTCACATTATATATGCTTCCGTTAGGCAATATTATAAGGAATCATTCTGTAAACTTTCATTGTTATGCGGATGATACTCAACTATATTTATCAATCAAGCCTGATGAAATTAATCATCTAAATAAAATTCAAGACTGCCTCAAGGACTTAAAAACGTGGATGACCTTAAACTTTTTGATGTTAAACACGACCAAAACTGAAGTTATTGTACTTGGCCCGAAGAATCTACGAAATAAATGATCTAAAGATATATTAACTATGGATGGCATTAATTTGGCCTCCAGTGAGACTGTAAGGAATCTTGGTGTTATATTTGATCAGGATTTATCCTTTAACGCCCACATAAAATCAATTTCAAGGACCGCCTACTTCCATCTACGTAACATTGCAAAAATCAGGCATATCTTGCCTCAAAACGATGCAGAGAAACTAGTCCATGCATTTGTTACTTCTAGGCTGGATTATTGTAACTCTTTATTATCAGGGAGTACCAAGAAGTCAGTCAAGTCGCTTCAGCTGATTCAAAACGCTGCGGCTCGTGTACTAACCAGAGTTAGGAGAAGGGACCACATTACTCCTGTTCTGGCTGCCTTACACTGGCTCCCTATAGAACACAGGATAGAATTTAAAATTCTTCTTCTCGCCTACAAAGCCCTTAATGGGCAGGCGCCATCTTACCTTAAATAACTCATTATACCCTACTGTCCTACTAGGGCATTGCGTTCCAAGAATGCAGGGTTGTTGGTTGTTCCTCGAGTCTCTAAAAGTACAATGGGAGCCAGAGCCTTTTCTTATCAAGCTCCACATTTGTGGAATCAGCTTCCAGTTTGTGTTCGGGCGGCAGACACCCTATCCGTTTTTAAGAGTGCGCTTAAGACCTTCCTTTTTGATAAAGCTTATAGTTAGGGCTGATTAGATTCAGCCCCTAGTTTTGCTGATATAGTTTGTCGGGGGACATCTTACTTCTTCCTTCTCTCTGTCTATACCTGTGTACTCTCATGTTCCGATTAACCCAGCTTCCCCAAATGTCTTTCTTTTTGGTGTCTATATACGCCGGGATCCGGAGTCATGGATGATCCTGCGGTCCTGTGTCCTGGATCGCGAGCCCTGGATCGCGAGTCGTGGCTGTGGTCCTGAATCATCGGTCCTGGATGGATATCCTCGTGGATTCATCTTCCTATTATACACACATGCATTTCCAAACATCTGGACTACCTATGTTGCAAATGTATTATCTTTTCAATTTACACACGGCATCTATTGCACGTCTGTCCGTCCTAGGAGAGGGATCCCTCCTCTGTTGCTCTCCCTGAGGTTTCTCCCATTTTTCCCTTTAAACTGTGGGTTTTCTTCGGAATTCTTTCCTTGTACGATGTGAGGGTCTAAGGACAGAGGGTGTCGTATTGTCATACTGATATTCTGTACACACTGTGAAGACCACTGAGACAAATGTAACATTTGTGATATTGGGCTATATAAATAAACATTGATTGATTATACCACAAGCTGCACAATGACCGCCTAACCCCACTGTACAGGCGGGTACTTGTTTAGATCTACCTGGGCAGGCTCTGTTTTGCCCGTGGTATCCTGGCACCTGCGAGCGCGAGGGGCGGCGTAGTTCCGGCGACAAAGACTGCTGCTCCGGGGGCGAGTCAGGCGGGAGTAAGCTAGTGTCCACAGCGGAGGGTCACGTGATGTCCCCATTGACCCGTTGCTACGGCCTGCAGTAGATGCAGTGTTGCTGGGTTTAGTGATGGTTGCTTTAACCATTTTCGTATATAGATTATCCACAGATGTGTGTCCTGCTGTGGAAGAACTTTGGAAATGATGCACGTGCAGCGGAGCAGGTCACGCGCACCTGACACCATTTGTTGTTTGTATTTTCGCTCCGTTCTCTTGCATAACATTCAACTCCCGAAGATCCCGACGCGAAGCCTGAAGGGTAAAACACCAGGTTTACTAATCTACCCGCACAATTTGTCGGTGTCTGAATGTCTCGCTATATTAGTTCTTAAAAAATAAAACACCATTTAATTTCGGGTTAAAATGTGTTGTAACTGCGTTACTGAGCATGGTAACGGGTATATATTACCCACTGTCATTAGTAATGCGTTCATTACTTCGTTACAGCAAAAAGTCCATATATTTACTGTAACGCGTTACCAAACACCGCTCCAGACTGATGCTGGTTGGTAACATCATGTGTGAAAGGGGTTGCAGCACATTTTTACACCAAAAGCATTCAGAATAGCGGTCCAGTGTGATTGGGAAACGAGCGCATGTTGAGCAGGAGGAAGTGGGGAGTCAGGTGACATGATGAGGAGGCGATCTGGGGACGAGTGAAAATGGCATTACAGCTTTTTAATGGCTGCAGGAGGGGACATGGGGAACTGGGAATTTGGCTGAAAGGGGGCAGGGAAGACAATCTGTGATGGATTCAGCAACAGGTAGGAGGAGCCACACGCAGTAAAAGACGGAGGCTGGTAAAAAGTTCAAACTAAAAGAGACCTTTATTAGAAAGCTGATCTAAAAGAGGGGATCTGACCAGGTAAAATAAAACAACAAAAACTAAGAAAAAACTAAACAACTACAAACCAGAAGGCACAAGACACCAGCGCAGGAACTTAGGGAACCAGGCAGGAACTTAGGGAACCAGGGCAGGAACTTAGACACGATCTAATAAAAAACACTGAGGAAGACAGGCATATACACACAGGACTAACCACAGGACACAGCTGGAGAGGACAGGTGAATCACCGGGGCAACAGGTGAACACAATCTAACAATCCCACAGGCGGGAATACAAAAAGACAGGAAATAAAAGAAAAGATGACACAAGAACGAAATACATTTCAAAATAAAACAGGAAAAAATCACTCCGGATCATGACACAATCTGCTTAAATGAACAATATATTAGAAAGCAGTTCTGAGCCTTGGAGAGACAGAAAACAGAGAATCAACTGGGTTTTATCTTAGTTCACAAAAGGAGGGGGCGTGTCTTATTGTTAAGCTGGACACTGCCCATCCCTGTTAGTATCTGCAGGCTCAGCACAGCGCTGGAAGTGAATCAGTGTCAGGTCAGAGCCCAGAGAACACAGAGAGGTTTCCTGCCCTCAGGCTGTTTACTGAGGATGTGTTTACCCTCGGAGGTGTGGTCCATTTCCTCCTCTGTGCAGCACAGAAGCAGAGCCTGTCTGCTGAGAGCTGTTGGATTAGATTTTTGATCGGGTGTGAGTTCATTCCTCCACTGAGACATCCGCACAGAAAGAAACAAGATACATCTACCCTTACATCATAAAAGCAAAAGCTTTACAAGCCACATGGTATTTTTTGACTTGAAACTTGAAACTTAAAACAACAGATAACCACAGAAGATTACATGTCCAACTACATTTCAAGTACAACAGACAGGAAATGATTCCCGCCAATGGAAAACTGAGTGACATAGTTCCTGGTAGAGAGCCCTATTCCATATTTAAGGAATATTTGACTCTGGTGCACAGGCTTAACTTTTAAAAATATGTTTTTTAGAAACCATGTTTGTATGTTGCAGCCCATTATTTTTAGCAGTATATGGAATTATAATTTTCACCTTTAATTAAAGTAATGCCACACAGATCTGCTTTTGATGAGTAATATATTACAGTGAATGTCATCCTAACTTTATTACTTTAAAAAAATGTTTAATTTTGTTATAATGACAGCCATTGCTGGGGTAATAAGCAGAAATGTGGACTGGGTCGTATGAGCAACATTCTTGCTCGCTTCAGCAGACATGTGCTGAGTCATGGATTCCAAAGAATACTTGGGGTTCCAGTCCCAGATTTTTACTGCACAGACATGGGTAACTGGCTAGACCCGACATTACAGATGCACTCTTCTCATTGCTTATAAACAACCCATGTTTGGGGTCACTTATCGGTTGTAAGTGTATCAGTTGTTAGTGCCTTCTACAACCCGACTGTCATGAAGACAACTATGAGTCTGAGAATTCCCAAATGACTGACAGTGTACATGTAAAGGAGGGGGAGGGGTAGAAATGTAGGAAGAGGGAAAGGGTTCTTCTAAATCGGGTATAGAGTGCACGCAGTGGTCTGTGCATCCGATCATCAGATCAAGGGGGAGTGCTGGGGAACTCCAGTTCGAAACCCGCTCCCGCCGCCACTGCGTCAGGCCGTTGTGTCCTTGGGCAAGACACTTCACCCGGATTTTGCTCCTGTGGGTATTGTCCACAGAACATGTATAATACCAATGTGTACTTGTGAAAGCGCCTCGATGACCTCGAGGCGTGAAGATGGACAGTGTGGCGCAGTGCGCTGTGCAATGATCATCGATCAAGGGGTGAAACCCGCTGCTGCTGCGTCTGTAAAGCCGGTGTGTCCTTGGGCAAGACACTTCACCTGAACTTGCTCCTGTGGGTATTGTCACAGTATCTGACCATTGCATGTATGTATATGTGTATTGTGTGATAGTAAGCGCTTTGAGTCATTGAAAAAGCGCAATAATAAATGTAAGGAATTATTTTATTATACACTGGGCATCAGGAGCCAAATACTCAAGTTTACAACTAAATTAAAATAAATTATTATTGGACATATATAACCTTTACTAAAAACTAAAACCCATTTAAACTAAAATAAGTAAATCAATAAAACAATTTCACAAGTAAAAGGGCTTAAAAGTATTTGTTTTCAAATCCAGGCACTCGATGAGGGGGGTAAAACACTTCTGGGCACACAGTCCACTCCTCCAGCTTGGCTCCCACTCTAAAAACAGACAACAGCATGTCACTCGTTTTTAAGGGCAAATCAGGTCTTTGGTTCAACTCCCAACTGGACTGTCGTTTGCCTCTGGGTATTCCTTTCTGCAGTGCTCAGCTGTGTCTCCTGTTCTTCCCTTGTTTTTCTGGCCTCCTGTGTTCTTCCCTTGTTGTCTGGCCTCCTGTCTTCTTCCCTTGTTTCTCTGACCTATGTCTTCTTCCCTTGTTTCTCTGCCGTATTTCTTCCCTTGTTTCTCTGGCCTCCTGTGTCTTATTGTTTGTCTGGCCTCCTGTCTTCTTCCTTGTTTTCTCGGTCTTCTTCCTTTGTCTCTGGCCTCCTGTCTTCTTCCCTTGTTTTTCTCTGGCCTCCTGTCTTCTTCCTTGTTTCTCTGGCCTCCTGTGTTCTTGCCTTGTTTCTCTGGCCTCCTGTTCTTCCCTTGTTTCTCTGGCCTCCTGTCTTCTTCTTGTTTTATCTGGCCTCCTGTGTTCTTGCCTTGTTTCTCTGGCCTCCTGTCTTCTTCCCTTGTTTCTCTGGCCTCTGTCTTCTTGCCTTGTTTCTCTGGCCTCCTGTCTTCTTCCCTTGTTTCTCTTGCCTCCTGTGTTCTTGCTTGTTTCTCTGCCTCCTGTCTTTCTTGTTTCTTCTGGCCTCCTGTGTTCTTCCCTTGTTTCTCTGGCCTCCTGTGTTCTTCCCTTGTTTCTCTGCCTCCTGTGTTCTTTCCTTGTTTCTCTGGCCTCCTGTCTTCTTCCCTTGTTTCTCTGGCCTCCTGTGTTCTTCCCTTGTTTTCTGGCCTCCTGTGTCTTCCCTTGTTTCTCTGGCCTCCTGTGTTCTTCCCTGTTTCTCTGGCCTCCTGTCTTCTTCCCTTGTTTCCTGGCCTCCGTGTTCTTCCCTTGTTTCTCTGGCCTCCTGTGTTCTTCCTTGTTTCTCTGGCCTCCTGTCTTCCCCTTGTTTCTCTGGCTCCTGTGTCTTCTTTGTTTCTCTGGCCTCCTGTCTTCTTCCCTTGTTTCTCTGGCCTCCTGTGTTCTTCCCTTGTTTCTTTGGCCTCCTGTGTTCTTCCTTGTTTCTCTGGCCTCCTGTCTTCTTGCCTTGTTTCTCTGGCCTCCTGTCTTCTTTCCTTGTTCTCTGGCCTCCTGTTTCTTCCTTGTTTCTCTGGCTTCCTGTGTTCTTGCCTTGTTTCTCTGGCCTCCTGTTTCTTCCCTTGTTTCTCTGGCCTCCTGTCTTCTTCCCTTGTTTTCTGGCCTCCTGTCTTCTTCCCTTGTTTCTGGCCTCCTGTGTTTTGCCTTGTTTCTCTGGCTCCTGTCTTCTTCCTTGTTTCTCTGGCCTCCTGTCTTCTTCCCTTGTTTTCTGGCCTCCTGTGTTCTTGCCTTGTTTCTCTGGCCTCCTGTTTCTTCCCTTGTTTCTGGCCTCCTGTTTCTTCCCTTGTTTCTCTGGCCTCCTGTCTTCTTCCCTTGTTTCTCTGGCCTCCTGTGTTCTTGCCTTGTTTCTCTGGCCTCCTGTGTTCTTCCCTTGTTTTCTGCCTCCTGTGTTCTTCCCTTGTTTATCTGGCCTCCTGTGTTCTTCCCTTGTTTCTCTGGCCTCCTGTCTTCTTGCCTTGTTTCTCTGGCCTCCTGTCTTCTTCCCTTGTTTCTCTGGCCTACTGTGTCTTCCCTTGTTTCTCTGGCCTCCTGTTTCTTCCTTGTTTCTTGCCTCCTGTGTTCTTCCCTTGTTTCTCTTGCCTCCTGGTTCTTCCCTTGTTTCTCTGGCCTCCTGTGTTCTTTCCTTGTTTCTCTGGGCCTCCTGTCTTCTTCCCTTGTTTCTCTGGCTTCCTGGTTCTTGCCTTGTTTCTCTGGCCTCCTGTCTTCTTCCCTTGTTTCTCTGGCCCTGTCTTCTTCCCTTGTTTATCTGGCCTCCTGTGTTCTTGCCTTGTTTCTCTGGCCTCCGTCTTCTTCCTTGTTTCTCTGGCCTCCTGTCTTCTCCCTTGTTCTCTGGCCTCCTTCTTCTTCCCTTGTTTCTCTGGCCTCCTGTGTTCTTGCCTTGTTTCTCTGGCCTCCTGTCTTCTTCCCTTGTTTCTCTTTCCTCCTGTGTCTTCCCTTGTTTATCTGGCCTCCTGTGTTCTTCCCTTGTTTCTCTGGCCTCCTGTCTTCTTGCCTTGTTTCTCTGGCCTCCTGTCTTCTTACCTTGTTCTCTGGCCTCCTGTGTTCTTCCCTTGTTTCTCTGGCCTCCTGTGTTCTTCCCTTGTTTCTCTGGCCTCCTGTGTTCTTCCCTTGTTTCTCTTGCCTCCTGTGTTCTTCCCTTGTTTCTCTGGCCTCCTGTCTTCTTCCTTGTTTCTCTGGCCTCCTCCTGTGTTCTTCCCTTGTTTCTCTGGCCTCCTGTCTTCTTCCCTTGTTTTCTCTGGCTTCCTGTGTTCTTTGCCTTGTTTCTCTGGCCTCCTGTCTTCTTCCCTTGTTTCTCTGGCCTCCTGTCTTCTTCCTTGTTTATCTGGCCTCCTTGTTCTTGCCTTGTTTCTCTGGCCTCCAGTCTTCTTCCCTTGTTTCTCGGGCCTCCTGTCTTATTCCCTTGTTTATCTGGCTCCTGTGTTCTTGCCTTGTTTCTCTGGCCTCCTGTCTTCTTCCCTTGTTTCTCTGGCCTCCTGTCTTCTTGCCTTGTTTCTCTGGCCTCCTGTCTTCTTCCCTTGTTTCTCTGGCCTCCTGTTTCTTCCTTGTTTCTCTGGCCTCCTGTGTTCTTGCCTTGTTTCTCTGGCCTCCTGTCTTCTTCCCTTGTTTCTTTCCTCCTGTGTTCTTCCCTTGTTTATCTGGCCTCCTGTGTTCTTCCCTTGTTTCTCTGGCCTCCTGTGTTCTTGCCTTGTTTCTCTGGCCTTGTCTTCCCTTGTTTCTCTGGCCTCCTGTGTTCTTCCTTTTTCTCTGGACTCCTGTCTTCTTCCCTTGTTTCTCTGGCCTCCTGTCTTCTTGCCTTTTTCTCTGGCCTCCTGTCTTCTTCCCTTTTTCTCTGGCCTCCTGTCTTCTTCCCTTGTTTCTCTGGCCTCCTGTGTTCTTGCCTTGTTTCTCTGGCCTCCTGTCTTCTTCCCTTGTTTATCTGGCCTCCTGTGTTCTTGCCTTGTTTCTCTGGCCTCCTGTCTTCTTCCTTGTTTCTCTGGCCTCCTGTCTTCTTGCCTTGTTTCTCTGGCCTCCTGTCTTCTTCCCTTGTTTCTCTGGCCTCCTGTCTTTTCCCTTGTTTCTCTGGCCTCCTGTGTTTCCTTGTGTTTCTCTGGCCTCCTGTCTCTTCCTTGTTTCTCTTTCCTCCTGTGTTCTTCCCTGTTTATCTGGCCTCCTGTGTTCTTCCCTTGTTTCTCTGGCCTCCGTGTTCTTGCCTTGTTTCTCTGGCCTCCTGTCTTCTTCCCTTGTTTCTCTGGCCTCCTGTGTTCTTCCTTGTTTCTCTGGACTCCTGTCTTCTTCCCTTGTTTCTCTGGCCTCCTGTCTTCTTGCCTTGTTCTCTGGCCTCCTGTCTTCTTCCCTTGTTTCTCTGGCCTCCTGTCTTCTTCCCTTGTTTCTCTGGCCTCCTGTGTTCTTGCCTTGTTTCTCTGGCCTCCTGTCTTCTTCCCTTGTTTATCTGGCCTCCTGTGTTCTTGCCTTGTTTCTCTGGCCTCCTGTCTTCTTCCCTTGTTTCTCTGGCCTCCTGTCTTCTTGCCTTGTTTCTCTGGCCTCCTGTCTTCTTCCCTTGTTCTCTGGCCTCCTGTCTTCTTCCCTTGTTTCTCTGGCCTCCTGTTCTTGCCTTGTTTCTCTGGCCTCCTGTCTTCTTCCCTTGTTTCTCTTTCCTCCTGTGTTCTTCCCTTGTTTATCTGGCCTCCTGTGTTCTTCCCTTGTTTCTCTGGCCTCCTGTGTTCTTGCCTTGTTTCTCTGGCCTCCTGTCTTCTTCCCTTGTTTCTCTGGCCTCCTGTGTTCTTCCCTTGTTTCTCTGGCCTCCTGTCTTCTTCCCTTGTTTCTCTGGCCTCCTGTCTTCTTGCCTTGTTCTCTGGCCTCCTGTCTTCTTCCCTTGTTTCTCTGGCCTCCTGTCTTCTTCCCTTGTTTCTCTGGCCTCCTGTGTTCTTGCCTTGTTTCTCTGGCCTCCTGTTTCTCTCCTTGTTTATCTGGCCTCCTGTGTTCTTCCTCCTGTCTGTCTTCCCTTGTGTTCTTCCTGTTTTTCTCTGCCCTGTCCTCCTTGCCCCTTGTTTCTCTCTGGCCTCCTGTGCTTCTTCCCTTTGTTTCTCTGGCCTCCTGTCTTCTTTCCCTTGTTTCTCTGGCCTCCTGTGTTCTTGCCTTGTTTCTCTGGCCTCCTGTCTTCTTCCCTTGTTTCTCTTTCCTCCTGTGTTCTTCCCTTGTTTATCTGGCCTCCTGTGTTCTTCTTCCCTTGTTTCTCTGGCCTCCTGTGTTCTTGCCTTGTTTCTCTGGCCTCCTGTCTCTTCCCTGTTTCTCTGGCCTCCTGTGTTCTTCCCTTGTTTCTCTGGACTCCTGTCTTCTTCCCTTGTTTCTCTGGCCTCCTGTCTTCTTGCCTTGTGTTTCTTCTGGCCTCCTGTCTTCTTCCCTTGTTTCTCTGGCCTCCTGTCCTTCTTCCCTTGTTTCTCTGGCCTCCTGTGTTCTTGCCTTGTTTTCTCTGGCCTCCTGTCTTCTTCCCTTGTTTATCTGGCCTCCTGTGTTCTTGCCTTGTTTCTCTGGCCTCCTGTCTTCTCTTCCCTTGTTTTTTCTGGCCTCCTGTGTTCTTGCCTTGTTTCTCCTGGCCTCCTGTCTTCTTTCCTTGTTCTTCTGGCCTCCTGTCTTCTTCCCTTGTTTTCTGGCCTCCTGTCTTCTTCCATTGTTTATCTGGCCTCCTGTCTTCTTCCCCTGTTTATCTGGCCTCCTGTGTTCTTGCCTTGTTTCTCTGGCCTCCTGTCTTCTTCCCTTGTTTCTCTGGCCTCCTGTCTTCTTGCCTTGTTTCTCTGGCCTCCTGTCTCTTCCTTGTTTCTCTCTTGTTTTCTTTCTCTGGCCTCCTGTGTTCTTCCCCTTGTTTCTCTGGCCTCCTGTCTTCTTCCCTTGTTTCTCTGGCCTCCTGTGTTCTTCCCTTGTTTCTCTTGCCTCCTGTTTTCTTCCCTTGTTTTCTCTCTGGCCTCCTGTCTTCTTCCCTTGTTTCTCTGGCCTCCTGTGTTCTTTCCTTGTTTCTCTGGCCTCCTGTCTTCTTCCCTTGTTTCTCTGGCTTCCTGTGTTCTTTGCCTTGTTTCTCTGGCCTCCTGTCTTCTTCCCTTGTTTCTCTGGCCTCCTGTCTTCTTCCCTGTTTATCTGGCCCTCCTGTGTTCTTGCCTTGTTTCTCTGGCCTCCAGTCTTCTTCCCTTGTTTCTCTGGCCTCCTGTCTTCTTCCCTTGTTTATCTGGCCTCCTGTGTTCTTGCCTTGTTTCTCTGGCCTCCTGTCTTCTTCCCTTGTTTCTCTGGCCTCCTGTCTTCTTGCCTTGTTTCTCTGGCCTCCTGTCTTCTTCCCTTGTTTCTCTGGCCTCCTGTCTTCTTTCCCTTGTTTCTCTGGCCTCCTGTGTTCTTGCCTTGTTTTTCTCTGGCCTCCTGTCTTTCTTCCTTGTTTCTCTTGCCTCCTGTGTTCTTCCCTTGTTTCTCTGGCCTCCTGTCTTCTTCCCTTGTTCTCTGGCCTCCTGTGTTCTTGCCTTGTTTCTCTGGCCTCCTGTCTTCTTCCCTTGTTTCTCTTGACTCCTGTGTTCTTCCCTTGTTTATCTGGCCTCCTGTGTTCTTCCCTTGTTTCTCTGGCCTCCTGTCTTCTTGCCTTGTTTCTCTGGCCTCCTGTCTTCTTCCCCTTGTTTCTCTGGCCTCCTGTGTTCTTCCCTTGTTTCTCTGGCCTCCTGTCTTCTTCCCTTGTTTCTCTGGCCTCCTGTGTTCTTCCCTTGTTTCTCTTGCCTCCTGTGTTCTTCCCTTGTTTCTCTGGCCTCCTGTCTTCTTCCCTTGTTTCTCTGGCCTCCTGTGTTCTTTCCTTGTTTCTCTGGCCTCCTGTCTTCTTCCCTTTTTTTCTCTGGCTTCCTGTGTTTCTTGCCTTGTTTCTCTGGCCTCCTGTCTTCTTCCCTTGTTTCTCTGGCCTCTGTCTTCTTCCCTTGTTTCTCTGGCCTCCTGTCTTCTTCCCTTGTTTATCTGGCCTCCTGTGTTTCTTGCCTTGTTTCTCTGGCCTCCTGTCTTCTTCCCTTGTTTCTCTGGCCTCCTGTCTTCTTCCCTGTTTATCTGGCCTCCTGTGTTCTTGCCTTGTTTCTCTGGCCTCCTGTCTTCTTCCCTTGTTTCTCTGGCCTCCTGTCTTCTTCCCTTGTTTCTCTGGCCTCCTGTCTTCTTCCCTTGTTTCTCTGGCCTCCTGTGTTCTTGCCTTGTTTCTCTGCCTCCTGTCTTCTTCCCTTGTTTCTCTTGCCCTCCTGTGTTCTTCCCTTTTTTATCTGGCCTCCTGTGTTCTTCCCTTGTTTCTCTGGCCCTCCTGTGTTTCTTCTCTTGTTTCTCTGGCCTCCTGTCTTCTTCCCTTGTTTCTCTGGCCTCCTGTATTCTTGTCTTGTTTCTCTGGCCTCATGTCTTCTTGCCTTTTTTCTCTGGCCTCCTGTCTTCTTCCCTTGTTTCTCTGGCCTCCTGTCTTATTCCCTTGTTTCTCTGGCCTCCTGTCTTCTTCCCTTGTTTTCTCTTGCCTCCTGTGTTCTTCCCTTGTTTCTCTGGCCTCCTGTCTTCTTCCCTTGTTTTCTCTGGCCTCCTGTCTTCTTGCCTTGTTTCTCTGGCCTCATGTCTTCTTCCCTTGTTTATCTGGCCTCCTGTTCTTCTTCCCATGTTTCTCTTGCCTCCTGTTTTCTTCCCTTGTTTCTCTGGCCTCCTGTCTTCTTCTCTTGTTTCTCTGGCCTCTTGTCTTCTTTCCTTGTTTCTCTGGCCTCCTGTCTTCTTCCTTGTTTCTCTGCCCCCCTGTCTTCTTCCCTGTTTCTCTGGCCTCCTGTGTTCTTCCCTTGTTTCTCTGGCCTCCTGTCTTCTTCCCTTGTTTCTCAGGCCTCCTGTGTTCTTCCCTGTTTCTCTGGCCTCCTGTCTTCTTCCCTTGTTTCTCCGGCCTCCTGTCTTCTTGCCTTGTTTCTCTGGCCTCCTGTCTTCTTCCCTTGTTTCTCTGGCCTCCTGTGTTCTTCCCTTGTTTATCTGGCCTCCTGTGTTCTTGCTTTGTTTCTAGGGCCTCCTGTCTTCTTCCCTTGTTTCTCTGGCCTCCTTTCTTCTTCCCTTATTTCTCTGGCCTCCTGTGTTCTTCCCTTGTTTATCTGGCCTCCTGTCTTCTTCCCTTGTTTCTCTGGCCTCATGTGTTCTTGCCTTGTGTCTCTGGCCTCCTGTCTTCTTCCCTTGTTTATCTGGCCTCCTGTGTTCTTGCCTTGTTTCTCTGGCCTCCTGTCTTCTTCCCTTGTTTTTCAGGCCTCCTGTGTTCTTGCCTTGTTTCTCTGGCCTCCTGTCTTCTTCCCTTGTTTCTCTGACCGCCTGTGTTCTTCCATTGTTTCTCTGGCCTCCTGTCTTCTTCCCTTGTTTCTCTGGCCTCCTGTCTTCTTCCCTTGTTTCTCTTGCCTCCTGTGTTCTTCTCTTGTTTCTCTGGCCTCCTGTCTTCTTCCCTTGTTTCTCTGGCCTCCTGTATTCTTGTCTTGTTTCTCTGGCCTCATGTCTTCTTGCCTTTTTTCTCTGGCCTCCTGTCTTCTTCCCTTGTTTCTCTGGCCTCCTGTCTTATTCCCTTGTTTCTCTGGCCTCCTGTCTTCTTCCCTTGTTTCTCTTGCCTCCTGTGTTCTTCCCTTGTTTCTCTGGCCTCCTGTCTTCTTCCCTTGTTTCTCTGGCCTCCTGTCTTCTTGCCTTGTTTCTCTGGCCTCATGTCTTCTTCCCTTGTTTATCTGGCCTCCTGTCTTCTTCCCATGTTTCTCTTGCCTCCTGTTTTCTTCCCTTGTTTCTCTGGCCTCCTGTCTTCTTCTCTTGTTTCTCTGGCCTCCTGTCTTCTTTCCTTGTTTCTCTGGCCTCCTGTCTTCTTCCCTTGTTTCTCTGCCCCCCTGTCTTCTTCCCTTGTTTCTCTGGCCTCCTGTGTTCTTCCCTTGTTTCTCTGGCCTCCTGTCTTCTTCCCTTGTTTCTCAGGCCTCCTGTGTTCTTCCCTTGTTTCTCTGGCCTCCTGTCTTCTTCCCTTGTTTCTCCGGCCTCCTGTCTTCTTGCCTTGTTTCTCTGGCCTCCTGTCTTCTTCCCTTGTTTCTCTGGCCTCCTGTGTTCTTCCCTTGTTTATCTGGCCTCCTGTGTTCTTGCTTTGTTTCTAGGGCCTCCTGTCTTCTTCCCTTGTTTCTCTGGCCTCCTTTCTTCTTCCCTTATTTCTCTGGCCTCCTGTGTTCTTCCCTTGTTTATCTGGCCTCCTGTGTTCTTGCCTTGTTTCTAGGGCCTCCTGTGATCTCTCTCTCCCTTTATAGGTAGGCCGTGATTGGTCCCAGATGCTGCTAATTCTAAAATAGAAGCACACAATAAAATCAGAATAACAAGTATAAAACACACAAAAACCATGCAATATAATTAAAATACTTCACCATGTGACATACAGGGTCCATATGGCCATGGGGTTTCATTTCTTCCTGACCGTCAGCTACAGTAAACATGTTGATGATTGATTCCAGCAGTCAGGATGAAACACACATGCCTACTGGTCAATCCTAGAGGCCCATGGATGACCTGCTGCTGTCAGTGGGGACCAGGAGCCACTTCAGGTGCAGAGTGATGCCCAGGAAGCAGGTGCAGCCAAATATGTGGCCACACCCCTGGTAAAATAACGGGTGACATTGGAGAGGGCAGTGTTAGCTGCACGGTGCAGAAACTGTAAACCAGTAATGTACACAAGACTAATGTCAGATGTGAGCACATTGAGTTATGGTTAAATCAATATACAGACATAGTTGTGGAATAAAAATAAACAATAGAGTAGCCTTGTGTTACACATTCATTTTCCAGCAGCATGGAAGTAATGAATTCAGGACTGTCTCTAATATTTACAACGTATCGGGGAAGTAATGAGGCCTATTTGGAGTTTCAAGCCTTATCATCAGGAGCAGGGAGAGGTGGCAGCAAATAAAAGCAAATCATTATTAAGATAGAAATCATCACATAATGCCAAAGCTCTGAACGTACCTTAGAAAGCTTCTGTTGCTTAGAGGTTTTCAGACCACTGTTCAGAGACTGTTTTATATCGGGTTTTATTAAAGGTTTAGATTTAGAGTTATTATGGTGATGAATCAAGGTTCAGGCTGGAGTGTAACCAGCATTACAACCATGCAATTCAACTGAAATATAAACAAATTCCGCCAAAGATTTGGGAAATTGGTCTGTGCGCAAAGCATTGTGGGGATTTTAAGACCGCGGAGGATATACATGTGCAGCCTCGAAATGTCTCGCTACGAAGGATGCTGGGTGTTTCTCAATGTCAAGGAAGGATGCTCCAGAGCCACTATTTCAAGCTACATCATCGAGTCCCGCCGAAGGACTGTTCCAATGTCCAGCATACTTGGAATTCTACCGAGGCCGGCGTCCTTCGTAGCGAGAAATTTCAAGGCTGCACATGTGTTGACTCCGCGGTCTTAAACTCCCCACAATGCGCACGGACCAATTTCCAATTTTTTTGGCGGAAATCACGCTCCATTTAAGGCGTGGCCTGGCATATGACGCACACCTTTTCCACCATTCTTCGTTTTCCGAGGCTAGGAAGGATACTTGCCTTGCTTCTGAAGGAAGTGACTCGGAAGACATGTCCTACCAATGAAGCATCCTCGACATTGAGAAACACCCACTGTGACACATAAAAAAAAAAAAAAACGGTTTTACTTAGGTCAACTAAGATATGCGTCTCATCCTGCTACGGTCCCGCGCAAGAGCCTTTTCTTACAGGCGAATAACCTGACCCCCGGCTCGATGAGCGAACTATGGATAAATCAAAGAAAAAGAAAAGTATCGGAGGAACACAGAGGGTTTCATTCTGCGTGGACAGAGTTATGCTTTCACAGCAAAC
Source organism: Chaenocephalus aceratus (assembly GCA_023974075.1). Taxonomy (NCBI): domain Eukaryota; kingdom Metazoa; phylum Chordata; class Actinopteri; order Perciformes; family Channichthyidae; genus Chaenocephalus; species Chaenocephalus aceratus. The sequence goes on along the minus strand of CM043787.1, from coordinate 953,791 downwards.
GATGCTTCAGGCCCGGTTCTACGTTTGAAAAGTGAAAAAAAATGAAAAGTGAAAAATATTACATAAATAATAACAATAATAATAATAATAGTAGTAATAATAATAATAAGAAGAAGAATATAGTTGAAATAAAATAAATTGTAATTGTGGTTAAATAACATTGTCTGCTGCATTTATTTGGTCAATTTAAACGGTAAGTAACGTTATTATTATGTCAGGTGCGCGTGACCTGTGCCGCTGCGCGTTCATCATCTGCAAGGTGCTTACACAGCAGTCAGTGATGGACATCAGAACATGGTTAAAACAACCAGCCCTTATCGCCAGCAGTAACACTGCATCTACTGCAGGTAATAACAGTTCAGATCATGGGGACATTACGTTACCCGCGGCCACTGTCGTGGACACTAACGCAGCCGTCTTCATTTCCCCAAACACCGCCACCCCTCAGCGGCCCGCAAGTGCCAGAAGACCTCAGCAAAACAGTGCCTGCCCAGGTATATTTAAAAAGGTACCCAACTCGCCTGTACAGTGGGGTGAGGCGCTCATTTTGCAGCTCATGGTTTCAAAACAGAAATTGGCTGGAATATTCATGTACAAAAGATGCCATCTTCTGCTATGCATACAGACATTTCGGTTCAAGTAAGTCAGATGCCTTCACCACAACTGGCTACAACAACTGGCACCATGCTCTTATAGGCTACGTGATAAGGGACTGGGAAGGCATAATCAAGCAAAAAGCAATTAGATCCATGGATCTCTTAGTGTTGCTCTCAAAGTGCACCAGATTGATGCTTTTAACTTTAATATTTAAAAAAAAAAAAATCTTCCCGGGGGAGCATGCCTCCGGACCCCCCTAGAGGAGGTGAGGACCCCCCCTAGAGGGTGTTAGGTCCACTCCAATAGCACTTTACCACTGCTTTGTTCTGGAACAGGGCCTGGCTGGCTTACCGGTATGTTTGATATGTAGAGAGAATGGGATTCACCTGCATAAATAAAGGTTTGAAATTAAATTAAATGTAGAGAGAAGTTATCAAGGTGCTGCAGCCTTTACGTATTGAGGAAAAACACGGAGGAGGAAGACAGCTGACGATCTTCAGTCATAATTCAATCAGTTAACTCTTTTTAGGGTGCAGCTATATGTTTTATTTATTTCAAAGTGGGTCAATTTTAATTGTATTTTGTGCAGAGGACTCCCCAAGTGCTGTGTTTAATTCATTTTAAAGTAGGCCTGTGTATTTTTTTGTATTCTCCTTATAAGAGTTATTTGTTTCTTATTAGAGGTTAACAGTTT